>PVJS01025919.1:8988-27546 GCA_004027185.1 Glis glis
CTCCTCCTCCTCCTCCTCCTCCTCCTCTTCTTCTCCTTCCAACTCAATGTTTTGATACAAGTATATATTATAAACTGATTGCAACAGTCAGGCTAATTGACATATCTATCACCCCACAGCATGTTTTTTGTTGTTGTTAGTTTTGTGATGTGAGCACTTAAAATCTATCCTCTTAGCAAATGTCAAGTATACAGTGCAGTACTGTCAGCTGAAGTCCTCAGATCTCAAGAACTTATTTATCTGGCAGAACTGAAACTCTACCCTTTGACCATCATCTCATGTCCATCCCCCCAGCCCCTGGCAACTGAGGCAGAATAGAAGAAATAAAAAAATAGGTAAAAAGGAAACATAAAAGAAGGACAAGGAAATAAAATTTTAGTTCAGAAGTTCCACATACTTTTCCACATCCACCATTCTCCAAGCCAGTCTAGCCAGTGTCTCTCCCAGGTCTGTCACTCCTAAACTTCTGGGAAATCTGTGAATCTACCTGGTATACTAGTAATTATCCCACCCATAAATAGTTTAAGCAAAGAGAGATGATATTTTGAGAAACCCATAACTTAGAGGACTTCCCAGTGTTATCTGTTGATCAGATAATGGAGACCACGTCATCCTAGGAATCCTGACAATGACCGGACCCCCATAAACCATCTTGAGATCACCAGACTGATGTCATCTAGACGTACCTTCCCATTCCCGCCTTTCACCAAGCTTCCTTTAAGAGAGAAGCCAGGATCCCCAAAAGTGTCTCTCACTCTCGAGATGGCCCACGTTCCCCCTTGAATGTGGATTCCCTGCTTTCCAAAATCTCTGTGCCTCTTCTGACAGCTGCTTAAATTCTTGTCTATCACATATGTCACGGACACCCGGGGCCTGAGTCAAGTTCCTGCCCTCTCTGGGAACTTCTTGGGACCCTCTTCCAGAAATCTCTTCTCCCATGACAGCAACCACACTTCCCCTCTCTGCTTTGACTATTCTAGATCCATACAGTGCACAGACAGGTCTGTTTGGGGACATGAATTTTAAGAAATTGGTCAGATATCCTGTGGAAACCTCTTCCAAGCATTTCAAAACAACTGGGCAGTTGGGGTTGGGTCAAGGTCAGACCTAGGAGGGGGATTGTGCTGTCAGCCTGGGGGGGGCTCATGGTGGGAGGAGGAGCTGAGTGTCTGCCAGGAAGAAAGGGGCTGAGGCCCTCAGGAGGAAGAGGAGGAGCCAGGAGAGCTATGTCTTAGAGACCATAGAGGAGGGGGGTTTCAAAAAGGCAAGGGTGGAAGCCCACAAAAGCCTGATGACTCAGCAGGTGGGAAGCGGGTGTGTAGAGGTGGAAATCCCAACACCTAATGGACATGGGCTAGTGGACATGTGAGAGCAAAAGCAGTGTCTATCAGAACTTGGTTTGCTAACTTTGTGTCTGTGTGCGTGCGTGCGTGTGTGCATGTGCGTATGGTACTGGGGATTGAACCCAGAGGCATTCTACCTCGAGCTACACCCAACCCTTTTTATTATTTTGGAAGAAGGTCTCGCTAAGTTGCTGAAAGTCTCACTGAATTGCTGAGGCTGACTTCGAACCTGTGATCCTCCTGTCTCGGCCTCCCAAGTACTGGGATTACAGGTGTGCACCTTTGGGCCACCCCTGGAAGTCTCCTGAATACTCCAGTGGTTCTCAAACTTGAGTGTGGATCAGAATCATCTGGTGGGTGTGTTAAAACCACCTCCTGAACCCCACACCCAGAGCGTCTAATTCAGTAGGCCTGGGGTGAGGCCTGAGAATTGATGTCTCTGACAAGTGGCTGGCGATGCTGATGCTGCTTGTGGAGGGGAGGGCCGCTGGTCTCCTGCTTCACCAATGCCCTCAGTCCCCCACAACTGGAGAGTCAGATGCCCACCGCAAGAAAGTCAGGCCTACTTCAGGACTGAAATGTTCCATTATGCCTGCCAACAAGGGAAAAAAATCACATGGCCACTATTTCAAATGAACTTGAACTCTGCAAAAAGCCCTTAAGGAAAGGGAAGGACAACGGGGAAAATGCAAAGTCAAGTCATACATGCCCCAGTACCGAAAATTCTCCTGCTCCAGCAATGCCAGGGCAGTCTGGTCACTCCAGAGCCACCCTTGGGGGATGTCTGGAGATATGACGATGGGGTTTCCAACCTCACAGAGGCAGGCAGGAAACCTCCTCGCCTAAGAGTCTGTCCCCAGCATCTGCTCCGGCCTTCTTGCCCCTCTCAGGGAGGACGGGGACCCTCTGAGGTAGAGTGGGGCCTAGAAGCAGGTAGAAAGGGTGGCTCCCAGCACGCTCCAGCTCACACAGGAACAACGGGGCTGCAGTGGGAGGCAACTTTGTTTTTTTTTTTCTTTTTATTTATTATATTATTTTATTATATTACATTATAATGGATTATAATGTATAATGTATTAATTGTACAAATGAATGGGTTTCACTGTGACATTTCCGTACATATGTGTAACGTGCAGATCGTGTCTACCCGCAGGAGGGGAGCTTGGAATGTGTACGTAGGTATTCCACGACCATAGTGCATGGTTCACTCAGGGCCGGCAGCTCCCATTCCAGGGCTCGCCCCAATCCACCTCAGACATTGTCTTCATCTCTAATTTTTTTGGGGGTATTCTAGGGATGGAACCTAGGGCCTCACACACACGCTAGGCAAGTGCTCCACCACTGGGCTACATCCCCAGCCTGAAAACATTTTTTGAGGTAAAATATTATATTAGTTTTCTGTAGGTTCCAAAGCAAATTACCACAAACTCAGAGACTTAACACAGATATGTTATCTTACCGTTGTGGCGTCAGAAGTCCAAAACGGTTCTCAGTGGGCTCACATCTGGCTGTCAGCAGGACTGTGTTCCTTTCTAAAATTTCTCTGGAGAATCCATTTTCTTACCCTTTCTGCCTTCTAGGGGTTGCCCACTCCTTGGCTCCCCGCTCCCTACCTCCGTCTTCAAAGCTGGTTCTTCTGTGTTCTTCAAACTCCATCGCTCCGACCTTCTCCTCTGCCTCCCTCATCCACGGGCAAGGACTCGTGGATCATAATGGACCCACCTGGACAATCCAGGACATGCTCCCTATTTCAAGGTCAGCCAAAGAGCAGTCTGCACTCATCTGCTACCTTACTTCCCCTTTGCTATGGAGCCTCACATGTTCACAGGTTCTGGAGATGAGGGCGTGCATGCCATCAGGGCATTATTCTGCCTACTCTACACACATAGACAGTACAGTGCACAGACATCTTAACATAGGGCTTGAATTTTTGCCTACCCAAACAGTTACCCTTGAAAACACTACCCAGATCAACTGTAGAAATTTCCTTCTCCCAGAAGTCTCCCTCCCCATTGTTACCTCCCAAGGTTAACCACTTTTCTGACCTCTACCTCCATGAAAGAGTTTTGCTTTTTTTTTTTTTGTGGTGGTACAAGGGATTGAACCCAGGATTTCCCACATGCTAGAAGATGAGTTACATTCCCAGTCCAGTTTTGTTTTTCTTGAGCTTCATGTAAATGGAAACATACCTTGTGTGACACCCTCTCCCGAAGCAACCCGGTCCACGTTTGGAGTGGTGAGACCATTGGAGAGTTTTCAGTGCCATCCTGCCCTTCTGAGGCTTCTACACATATCACCCGGTGTAACAGAATGATGATGCCGTTCACAAAGACTCTCTTCCATGTGACAAGTGGTTGAACACTATTTCCACATAATTTTTCATTTTTGCAAGATCAGTATCTCATGCTCTTCAACAGAATGTGGTGTGGCCATGAATATACCTCCCACTCCAGGGTTCTCCCTGTGTCTATGCTGTTCATGGGGGCTCCTGGTTCCAAACACAGTCCCCTCCAGACATGGTTGGGTCATGCAGTGCCAGGAAAGTCATTCCTTCTGCTGTTCTAGATGCCTATGAAAATCCTTTTCATACCTCTCCAAAGTCATTTTATGCACATATAAGTAAATATGCACATATTCTCCCAACCAACATTTTTTTTTTTTTTGCGGTACCGGGATTGAACGCAGGGGCATTCTACCTCTGTGCTACGCCCCTGGCCCTATTTTTTATACTTTATTTTGAAACCGGGTCTCACGAAGTTGCGGAGGCCTCACTAAGTAGAGAGAGACAGAGAGACAGAGAGAGAGAGACAGGGAGGGAGAGAGAGAGAACGCTCGCACGTGCGCACGCATGCGCGAGCTGAGGCTGGCCGCGAACCCAGATCCTCAGGTCTCCGCCTCCCAAAGTACTGGGATTACAAGCGTGCGCCACCACGCCCGGCTCCACCCAACATTTTATATTGTTTTGTTTTATATTCTCATGTATAGCTAATGCATATTCTTATTATTCTGCTATTTATATTCTTTTACTCTTTGATATATATTTTTTGTGGTACTGGGGATTGAACCCACAGGCATTCTACCTCTGAGCTATAATCCCAGTCCTATTTTATTTTTTATTTTGAAACAGGATCTCACTAAGTTATTGTGTGCTGGCCTCAAACCTATGATCCTCTTGTCTCAGCCTGCCAAATACTGTTATCACAGGAGTATACCATGGCACCCAGTTTGATTTTTTTTAACTTAGCAACATGTCCTTGGAATTTTTCTCTATCAATTTATAAAGAACATCATATTTTTAATGGTTACTTATTATTCTATTGTATGGACCTACTATACTTTTTTTAACCAATGTCATATCAAACGACATTTATTTTGAATAATTTTGTAGCAAAAATAATATGTACATGTAATTTTTATAATTTTATACATCTCTAATTTTGATGTTCATAGGATTTTCTAAACAGATACAAAAAACTTGATAAAGAACAGTACCACCAGTGGCACACACCTGTAATCATCCTAGTACTTGGGAGGCTGTGACAGGAGGATCACAGGTTGGAGGCCAGCCTTAGCAACTTAGAGAGACCCTGTTTAAAAAAAAAATTCCAGGGTCAAGAAGAAGAATGCCCTTGGGTTCAATCCCTGCTATAACACACACACACACACACACACACACACACACACACACACACACACCTGACTGATAAGCAAATAGAATGAAAATTCAGTAGAAAAACATGGGCAAAAGATATAAACAGCCAGGCATAGCTGCTGGGCATGGTGGTGTATGCTTGCAATCCCAGTACTTGGGAGGCTGAGACAAGAGGATTGTAGGTTTGTGGCCAGCCTCAGCTACTTAGGGAGGCCCTCCGCAACTTAGTGAGACCCTGTTTTAAAATAAAGAATAAAAAATAGGGGTGGGGGTACAGCTCAGAGGTAGAGTACCCTGGGTTCAATCCCTAGTATGGAAAAAAAAAAACCAGCCAGGCATGGTGGCATATGCTTATAATCCCAGTACTTGGGAGGCTGAGACAGGAAGATCACAGGTTCCAGACCAGCTTCAGCAAATTAGTGAGGCCCTGTTTCAACATTAAAAAATAAAAATCGGACTGGGGATTGTAACTCAGAGATAGAATGCCCCTGGGTTCAATCCCTAGTATCACACACACACAAAGATATAAACAGACAATTCACAGAGGATGAAATCTTTGAAGCTATAAGTATATAAAATATGCTCTGATTCATTGGTAATTAGAGAAATAAAAATTAAAACAGCACTGAAAAAGAACTTTGTAGCCATCAGAGAAGTGAACATTGGAAAGTTGGATCATGAGGTATAGGTGGACACTGGACTCTGAGCAGCCCTCGTGTGTAGCCAGTGAGCATGACGACATGTTTGCACACCAGATGGCGTTGCCACCATCATTGTCAGGATGCCAGGTCTGGCTGACATGTTCACGGACAGAACCACTGCAGAATCATGGGAATGCGAGGACAGAACCACTGCGGGGTCATAGGAATGTCAGGGCAGAACCCCTGCGAGGCCGTGGGAGTGCGAGGAGAGAACCACTGCGGGGTTGTAGGAGTGCAAGGAATAACCACTGCGAGGCCGTGGGAGTGCGAGGAGAGAACCACTGCGGGGTTGTGGGAGTGCAAGGAATAACCACTGCGTGGCCGTGGGAGTGCGAGGAGAGAACCACTGCGGGGTTGTGGGAGTGCAAGGAATAACCACTGCGTGGCAGTGGGAGTGTGAGGAGAGAACCATTGCGGGGCCGTGGGAGTGCGAGGAGGGAACCACTGCAGAATCATGGGAATGCGAGGACAGAACCACTGCGGGGTCATAGGAATGTCAGGGCAGAACCCCTGCGAGGCCGTGGGAGTGCGAGGACGGAACCACTGCGGGGTTGTGGGAGTGCAAGGAATAACCACTGCGTGGTCGTGGGAGTGTGAGGAGAGAACCATTGCGGGGCCGTGGGAGTGCAAGGACAGAACCACTGCGTGGCCGTGGGAGTGTGAGGAGAGAACCATTGCGGGGCCGTGGGAGTGCAAGGACAGAACCACTGCGTGGCCGTGGGAGTGCGAGGACGGAACCCCTGCGGGGTCGTGGGAGTGTGATGAAGAGCTGGGCGAGTGAGGAGCTGAAAGGGGAGACTGGAGATCAGAGGACAGTCACCACTGTGTTGTCCTGAGGCCTGCTGTGGTGGGCATGCTGACCCTGCAGGAAGCCACGCCTGTCTGGCTGCCTTAGTGAACCTGGTCGTGGGCTTCGGTCACTGTCAGAGGGAATATCTAGAATCCCATCCCAATTTACTTGCCACACTTTCTCCCAAACAACAAACTTTCATGTGGCTTGTGCTACTGTTACATATTTTATTCCCATGTCCTCAAACATATATGTTGCTTCACTACAACAGGGATAATGGTGGATACTGGAGCAATGTTCTTCCTTCCTCCGTGCGTGTGTGTGTGTGTGTGTGTGTGTGTGTGTGTTACTGGGAATTGAACCCAGGGACATTCTACCTCCAAGCTACACTCCTAGTCCCCCCTTTTTTTTATTTTGAAACAGGGTGTAAGTTGCTGAGGCTGGCCTCAAACCTGCAATACTACTGTCAGCCTCCCAAGTACTGAGATTACAGGCATGTACTGCCACACCCAGCTTGTATTTTCTTTTTTTTATTTTAATTGGTACATTGTAATTATACATTATAGTGAGATTCATATATGCACATAACATTATTTGGTCTGTTTCCTTCCCCATACCTCCCTTCTCCTCCTCCTCTTCCCCCTTCCCCCTTCCAGTACCTTTCTGGTCTCTCTCCTAATCTTCATGGGTTCCTTTTCTTTCCATTTTTCTCTCTAGCTTCCACTTATAAGATAAAACATGTGACTTTTGATTTTCTGACCTGTCCCACTTAGCATACTGTTCCCCAGTTCCATCCATTTTTTTTGACTGAGTAAAATTCCACTGTGTGTATATACCACATTTTCTTCATCCATTCATCTGTTGAGAGGCACCTAGGTTGATTCTAGAACCTAGCTATTATGAGTTGCGCTGCTTTAAACGTGGATATGCATGTATCCCTATAGTATTCTGACTTTAATTCTTTTGGAAAGATACCAAGGAGTGGAATAGCTGGGTCATATGGTGACCCCATTCCTAGTCTTTTGAAGAACCTCCATATTGATCTCCATAGTGCTTGTACTACTAATTTATAGTCTAACAGTGTGGAAGTGTTTTTTATCATCACACCCTCACCAGCATTTATTATTTGTATTCTTGACAATTGATATTCTAGAGAGAATTAGATGAAATCTTAGTGTAGTTTTGATTTACATTTCCTAGATTGCTAAGGATGTTGAACATTTTTCATATATTTATTGATCATTTATATTTTTTCTTTTGAGAACTGTCTATTTAGTTCAACCGTCCATTTATTGATTGGGTTATTTGTGGTTTTGGTGTTTTTTTGAGTTCTTTATGTATTCTAAAAATTAATCCAGAGATTTTCTCCCATTCTCTAATCTCTCTCTTCATGTTCTTGGTTATTTTCTTTGCTATACAGAAGCTTTTTAATTTGATGCCATTCCATTTATTAATTCTTGGTTTCATTTCCTGAGCTTTAGGGGTCTTAATGAGAAAATCTCTGCCTGTACCTAATGCAAGAGAGTTGGTCCTATGTTTTCTTCTATTTGTTGCAAGGTTTCTGGTATAATTCTTATGTCTTTGATCCACTATGAGTTGACTCTTTGCAAGGTGAGAGATAGGGGTCTAGTTTCATTCTTCTAAATGTGGATATTCAGTTTCCCCAGCACCATTTGTTGAAAAGGCTGTCTTTTTTTTTTTTTGTGGTACCGGGGATTGAACCCAGGGGCGTTCTACCTCCGAGCTACACCCCCGGCCCTATTTTTTATCCTTTATTTTGAAACCGGGTCTCACGAAGTTGCGGAGGGCCTCACTAAGTAGCTGAGGCTGGCCACGAACCCAGATCCTCCGGTCTCCGCCTCCCAAGTACTGGGATTACAAGAGTGCACCACCACACCCAGCAAAGGCTGTCTTTTCTCCAATGTGTGTTTTTGGCACTTTTGTTAAAGGTCAGCTGGCAGTAACTGTATGGATTTGTTTCTGTATCTTCTATTCCCTTGGTCTATGAATCTTTTTTTGTGATAATACCATGCTCGTTTTGTTACTACAGCTCTGTAGTATAATTTAAAATCTGAGCATGGTTCTTATTGATCAGAATTGCTTTGGCTCTTTTGGGTCTTTTGGGCTTCTGTATGAATTTTAGGACTGTGTTTTCTAGTTCAGTGAAGAATGTCATTGGCATTTTGATAAGGATTACATTGAATCTATAGATTGCTTTTGGTAATTTTGCCATTTTGACAATATTTATTCTGCCTATCCAAAAACATGGGAGTTTTTTCCATCTTCTAATGTCTCCATCAATTTTGAAGTAACATGTTTTCATCCACAGAATAGCTAGTCTAAATAATCATGAACTCTCATATCAAGAGCTGTACCATCTGGGTGTGGTGGTGCATGCCTGTAATCTCAGTACTTGGGAGGCTGAGACAGGAGGATAGCAGGTTCAAGGCCAGCCTTAGCAAATTAGCAAGATTCCCAGCAACCTAGCAAGACCCTGTTTCAAAATAAAGAATAAAAAGGGCTGGGGGTGTAGCTCAGAGGTAGAAAGCCCCTGGGTTCAATCCCCAGTATCAATAAAAAAAAAATTAAAAAGAGCCATACCAACTTAGTTCACTGAATTTTCACTGTGAAGATAAAATGCCATCTCTGTCCTCAAGACAGCAATGGGTGACCAGTCACCTCTGGGGATAGGCAAGGAGTACCTGGCGACAAGAAGAGGGTGTGGTAAGCCATCTCCTGGTGAGTTGGGAGGGAGGAGATGGATGAACAGAGCAAAGAGGTCAAACACATGTGTACCCACCTCCCACTGAGCATGGGGCTCAGTGGAAATATCTAGACAGGTGTGAGGGAGCCTGGGAACTTGTGGGTGTGGTGGGGAGAGAGGCTGGTGGGCTATTACTGCCTCGGCTCACTGTGGAAGAGGGTGTGTGTGTGGGTGTGTGTAATTTGTGGCCACATTGTGAGCAAGGAGGAAAGACACAGTTATGGTGCAGGAAGCTGGCTGGACTGACTAGCTGAGGCCCAGTTCCTGGCCATCCCTGGCCTGGGAGGGGCTTGACGAGCCTCTAGAAGTCCACGCATGCCCAGATGCAGGCACTGAAGTGAATAGCAGACCGGCACAGGCTTTGGTCTGGACCCAGAGGCTACACCTTGGAAGAATTTCCCTGCTGGACACCAAAGGACCATGGATTTGCCAAAACAAGTGGGAGCCATTGTTCCTCAGCAGATGTCAATCCAGAGCAAGTGCTTAGTGGCAGCGACCAGCAGCAAGGACACGAGGGCCCCTTTCTCCTCTATGCCACAAGGTCACCTGGGATGGGAGGAAACGTGCAGTGCTTCAGAACTGGAGTAGACTAGTAATGAGCTGCTGTTAATGGGCACATCTGATAGGTTCAAGGGTTTGTGAGAAAGATCAAAGAAGCTGCCTCAGCCAGGCGCACACTTGTAATCCCAGTACTTGGGAGGCTGAGACAGGAGGATCGCAGGTTTGCAGCCAGCCTCAGCTACGAAGTGAGGCCCTCCGCAACCTAGTGAGACCCTGTTTCAAAATAAAGAATAAAAAATAAGGCTGGGAGTGTAGCTCAGAGGTGAAAATGCCCCTGGGTTCCATCCCCAGTACCGCATAAAAAAAGAAGCTGCCTCTTAAAAATTATTATTTTCCATAACTGAGAAATGTGGATTAATTATCCCCCTTGCTACTATGCTTATATGCTTCCCATGACCTGAAACGCCTTCTCCCACACCTGTTAAAAGTAACCAGTGCGTCAAAGCCTGTCCAGAATGTGGCTCTCTGGTGGGGCTTCTCCAGCTCCTGTGGCCCAAGTTCATCAAAATCTGCCTCTTACCAGACATGGTGGCACACACCTGTAATCCCAGTACTTGGGAGGCTGACACAGCAGGATCACAGGTTCACAGCCAGCCTCAGCAATATAGCGAGACTCTCAGCAACTTAGCAAAAGCTTGTTTCAAAATAAAAAAAAAAAAAACAGGGCTGGGGATATAACTCAGAGGTAGAATGCCTCTGGGTTCAATCCCATCCTCCCACCCCCCACCCTGCCACACACCCACAAAGCTATCTCTTCTGGAATTTTCTCCAATGCCTTTGGTTGGAATTAATCAAGCCTTCTTCTGACCCCTATTGCATCTGCAGATGCTCCTTTTATTTTGAATGGTACTGGGGATAGAACCCAGGGGCATTCTACCTCCTAGCTATACCCCCAGCCCTTTTTAATTTTTTTTATTTTGAAGCAGGGTCTCACTAAATTGTGGAGGGCCTCACTAAATTGCTGAGGCTCACCGCGAACCTGTAATCCTCCTGTCTCAACTTCTCAAGTACTGGGATTACAAGCATGCGCCACCATGCCTGGCGTCTATGGATGATCCTGTCATCACCTCTACGATGTGTCTTGAAACAGTTAGTTGTCTGTCTTCATGATTCTAAATTCCCAGAGAAAGAAACTGGCTTATTCACCTCCATATCCCAGGCCGCGTGACTCGGGACGAGGTGGCCATGGTCAGTAGAGGATTGAGTCAGTGAACTGGCCAGTCAGTGGAAGTGTATGACCCTGGTGAGCACTGCACGCATGTAAGGCCCTATTCAGATTAACCTGTGGTGCTGATCAATTTCTTCTCTTTGTGTGTTCTTTTTTGGAATTAGGAATTGAACCCAGGGCCTTGACCATGCTAAACACACATTCTACCTTGAGCAATACCCACAACCATGATCTATCTCTTGTTTCTTTTTTTAACGATGGAATCCTTTTTTTATACTTTCATTGGTGCATTGTAATAATACATCATAGTGAGGTTCAAAGTCATACAAACATACATGCACCTAGCACTTGGTGTGTTTCCCTCGAGCCCACCCTGCTCCCTCTCCTCATTATACATGTTGGTCATATATGGACATAGCATTATTTGAACTGTTTCCCTTTTCAATCCTCCTTTATCCCCTCCCTACCTCCCACCCCCAGGCCCCTTTCACTATTCTACTAGTCTTTTATGATCTATTTCTTTAAATATTATGATACCTAAAATGTCAAATTAAGAGGAAAAATAAGGAATCATTATTACAGTTTTGTCTTTAATTTTGATTAATTTTATAAGTTTGAGAGATTTGCAACATATAGAGAAGCTTTGTAAAAGAGCCTGAAGAATTCACTGACCACAGCATTCCTTTGGCAAACCCCTGACAATTTATCTGTTCCTTTTAATGTGGCACGTTCTCAACTAATCACAAAAAACTTCACACATAGTCTTTTTAAAATCTCCATGGTAATGGGCGTGTGCATTGCTAATAGCTACCCACCTTTCTTTGACTGAGCCCACAGAGAGACTTTTCTGCTGCTGGGCTTCTCCACGGTATTCTGTGGCACAGCGCGGAGCCCTGGGCTTCCGCCCACTCTGTGGGAGGTGAGTGAAACTGAACTTCGCCTCAGCAGCAGCCTGAGAGGCCAGGGCCAGGTGATGGTCCAGGGCTCTGTGTGGGTGCGTGGGGTCCAGGTGCAGTGGGCAGGGTGCTGATGTGGCAGACGTCTCCTTGGGATCCAGATTTGCAGAGTGTGGCCGGCCTCCCAGTGACAGCAACACAGTGCTCAGAGGCTGACAGAGACACTCCTTCCTGCAGCATGGCCTAGGCCCTGTCAGGTCAGCTCCCTGCTGAATGAGTGCTGAGGGAGACCAAAGAGGGTAAGAATCAGGCTTTGCTCTCTGGGTAAGTGAGATAGGCCGTGGTAATAGTGATATAATAATGTAACTATGGAGAACATCCTATATGCCAAACCCTTCTACAGGCTTTACATGGAGTGGCACAATTAATCCTCCCATAATAAGCATATGAGGATGGTATAATTATTATACCTATTTTGCAGATGAGGAAACTGAGGCACAAAGAAATATGGATGACCAAAGTCACTCTGCTAGTAAATGATGGGGACAAAATCCAGACCCAGCCAGTGTAACAATGGGTTTATTTATTTGTTAGAATCACAGTGTTTTTGGAAAATCCATTTGTTTCCTAGAATAAGGATAATTCACAATCTGTCTCTGTCACACATACACATGGGGAGCACACACAGACACATACACGCAGAACCCCTGCACCATCCCCCGGCAGCCCTATGGACTCAGGATGCCCCACACCTGCCCTACACAGATGAGCTCGACACCAGAACATCAAGAACATCTGCAGACAGCGACAGCACAGACGGAAGCCATCAGGAGCGCTGGCAGGTGGTGTGAAGGACACCTGGGGAGGGGAAAGGGGATGCAAGGCCAGGTGGAGATTGGAGGGACACAGAGATGGCCCTCCACCCTGCTCTGGAGCCTGCCCTGTCTTCCAGCCCCCACAGGGCATGGGGCTTGTCTCCTGTTTTCTGATCTTGGTCATTCCTACAGCAGCACTTCCTCAGCTCACTGAAGAACGGTTAGTAAGACAGGCATGGTGAATTCAGGGGCGGCTTCCTTAGTCTAGGTTAGAGATAAGAATGACCTCATTCTTCCCCAACTGTGGGACCAAAAAGCCCGCAACATGCCCTTCCTCCTCTTCCTTCCATGCCTTTGGAGGGTTTTGCATCATTGGCCTGGTCTGTATTGGCACGTCAAGCGCCCACCCCCAAGTGTGTGTGTGTGGGGTGGTATTGGGGGGTTCAGACGCTTCTTGAGTACAGATTTTGGAGGTGGACAAAGTAGAAAGGAAGCCCTTCTCTGGAGGTTGATGGGGAAATGGATGCATATTATGGGATTCTATAATTGGGGCCTTTTTCGGGATATTTTTGGAACTAGGGATGGAACCCAGGGTGGTGCACTTGCAAGGCAAATGCTTTGCCACTGCGCTACACCCCAGCCTTGTAGTTTGGACCTTGAATGTCCCCCAATGGCCCATGTGTTAAAGGCTTAGTTCCCAGCTTGGTGCTATTGTGGGGGAGGGGGTGAGGAGTTGAACTTTAAGAGGTGGGGCCTAGTGAGGGGGTTAGGTCACTGGGGTCATGCCCCCCAGGTTATTGTGGGACCCTGTTCTCTTCCTTTCCCCAGCCATGAGGGGAATGGTTTTGCTCTACCACATGCCCCCACCATGATGTGCTGCCCCCTCCCCAGAGGCCTGAAAGCAGTATGTCTGCAGTATGAACTTCCAAAGCTGTGAGCCAAGATAACCCTTTTCCCTTTATAAGTTGATTATCTCAAATGTTTGTTATAGTGATGGAAAGATGACTGACACACAAGAGTAAAAGAACAGGATGCTGTGAAACCTCACCTACGGTGTCAGGGGAAGCCTCCCAGAAGAAAGGTGGCATTTAAGCTAAGACCTGGTCGGTTTAACTAGATTTGAGAGTTTCTTAAGCCCCTCAGCCTTGCCTCCTAGACAAGCTTTTTTTTTTTCCTTTTTTTTTTTTTTTGGTGCTGGGGGTTGAACCCAGGGGCATTCTACCTCTGAGCTAGACCCCCGAGCCCTATTTTATTTTTTATTTTGAAACAGGGTCTCACTAAGTTGCAGAGGGCCTCACTAAGTTGCTGAGGCTGGCTGCGAACCTGCGATCCTCCTGTCTCAGCCCCCAAAGTACTGGGATTGTAAAAGTGCGCCACCACACCTGGCCCTAGACAAGCTTTTAAGCCACCAGTACCAGATGTGGTTTCTCAAAATATTAATAGATTTTTTTTAACTGGGCATAGTGGCACACGCTTGTAATCCCAGTAGGGATTACAAGGAAGGCTGAGATAGGAGGATTGCAGGTTCACGGCCAGCCTCAGCTACTTAGCAAGGCCCTCCGCAACTTAGACCCTGTTTTAAAATAAAGAACAAAAAATAGGGCTTGGGGTATAGCTTGGAGGTAGAAGCTCCTGGGTTCGATCCCCAGTACAGAAAAAAAAATTAATGGATTTTTTTATTATTTCTTAAGGCTTTGGGCTGTAATAAACATTGAAAAAAGGGGCACTAAACAAGTGTACAGTGAAATGGTTTAAAATTAAGGAAATGCCAGGTAACCATCCCTGAGATCCAGAAACCTGTCTCCTGTACACACGTCCTGCCAGTCAGCTACTTCATGGCAATCGCTTCCTCCCTTTTCTTTACACTTTTATTGCCAATGTGCATAAGCTTCAACCTCATTATTTAGCTTTGTATGACTTGGAATTTTATATAAGTGGAATCATACTGTATGTATTCATCCATGAAATGAGAGTCATTTGTATCATTCTATGTAACTGCAATATTTTGTTGTATGAATATATCAGAATATACTTATACTACAGAATGTGGATGTACATTTGGGAGATTTTCAGCTTTAAGATATCACAAAGAATATTTTATGAACATTTTTATGTATGTCTCCTGGTGCACATTTGCTCACATTTCTAGGAATGGAATTACTGGGTAATGGGGTATATATATATATCCTATTTTACTAGATAGTGTCTTCCAAGGTGATTGTACTAGTTTACACCCTTGTTGGCAGTGTATGAGAGTTCTAGTTGCTCCACATCCACATAAACACTTGGTGTAGTCACTCTTTCATTTGAGCTAATTTTGTTGCTAGATAGTAATTATATCTCCTTGTGGTTTTTATCGAGTTATTAATGAGTTTGAACACTTTTTCATATGTTTATTGTTTATTTACTATTTTTAAAATACCTATTCAAGTCTCTTGCTTGCTTTTGTACTGATTCAAGTCTCTTGCTTGTTTTTGTACTGGGTTGTCTGACTTGTTCTTAGTAGAGTTCTTAGGAATTATTTACATCTTCTGTATAGGAGCCCTTTGTTAATTATATGTATTACAAATATCTTCTCCCACTGTATGATTTGCTTTTTTATTTTCTTCATGGTGTATTTTGATAAAGTTCTTGATTTTCCAGTGTAACTTTTCATCAAACCATACTTGTGTACAGAAAAGTAACCAAATCATAAGTGTGCAACTTAGTGAATTATCAAAAAGGGAACCCATTCATGCGGCCAATACCTAGATCAAGAAATACTATTTCCAATCCTGGTATAGTGGTACATGCCTATAATCCCAGTACTTGGAAGTCTGAGACAGCAGGATCACAGGTTTGAGGCCAGCCTCTGCAGCTTAGCAAGACCCTACTTCAAAATAAATAATTAAAAGGGCAAGGGCTATGGGTGTAGCTTGGAGGTAGAATGTCCCTGGGTTCAATCCCCAGTATAAAAAGAAAGAAAGAAAGAAAAAGAAATACTATTTCCAGAACTCCCCAGTCACTATCCACCCACCATGGGTAACCATTATTCTGACTTCTAACAAGAAAAAGTAGTTTTGCTCGGTAGTCTTAATTTTAATGTATATTTATTGGTCTTTTCCTTATGGCTGTGCTTTTGGTGTCCTGATTAATACATATGTCAATATATTATTATCCTGAGGTAGGAAAGTATTCTCCAATGTTATATTCTGGGGTTTGTTTGGATCTACAATCACTACATTTGGACCTACAATCCACTTGCAGTTATTGTGGAGTTTGTCTGGATCTACAGTCACTACATCTGGATCTATAACCCACTTGGAGTTATTTTGTATTTTGGATGGTTTTCATCTGGATAGCCAATTGTTCCTTAATTATTAAAGATACTATTTTTCTCCAGTGATCTGCAGTGTTATCTTTACTTTTTATTTTTTGGTACTGGGAATTTAACCCAGGGGCATTCTACCTCTGAGCTACACCCCCCCCCCCGCCCAGCCCTATTTTTTATTCGTTATTCTGAATCAGGGTCTTGCTAAGTTACTGAGCGCTGGCCTGGAACCTGTGATCCTGTCTCAGCCTCCCAAGTACTGGGATTACAGGCATGCCCCACAGGACCTAGCTGCAGTGTTATCTTTATAGTAAATAAGCCACGTGTCCTTAAGTGTATGAGTCTCTTTCTGGACTCTCCACTCTGTTCCGTTTGTCACTTGTCCATCTTCGTGCCAGCCCTTCACTACCTTGATCACTGGAGCTCTATTACAAATCTTGACATCTGGCTAGAACAAATCTTCACCCCCTTTTTCAACAAAAGAACTTCTCTTAGACCTTTGGATTTCATAATAATCTTTTTGTCAAGTTCCACAAGAAAGCCAAATGGGATTTTGATTGGAAATACACTGAGTCTATAGGATAATTCATATCTTTACAATAATGAATCTTCCAGTCCATGAACTTGATATATTTCTCCATTTATTTATGTTTTCTTTAATTTCTCTCAGTGTTTCATAGTTTTCTTTAGATAGGACTGTACTAATTCCTGGGTATTATTGATGCTTTCAGAGATTACATTTTTTTAAAAAAATTCCTTTTCTAACTTTGCTGGCATAATGAGCTACAATTGGTTTTTATATATTGACTTCGTATTCAACAACTTTACTAAAACCTCTTGTTGATTAAAAAATTAGTTACCCAATCATATACAAATAAGAGTACTTTTGTCATAAATTTATAAATGGGTACTGATTTTAACAAAGGCTTTTCTTTTGTTAAACTCAGTACCCATTTATAATTTTTAAAAACATATAGTCTCGGGTCCCGCCCGAGAGTGACGCGGACTGACAGGGAAAAGTGAGCGCCGACGGCTTGAGAAGCACTCACCACGAGCCGGGAGAATATGTCGAGCAAATCTCGTTTATTTAGGAAGACAGGGCAATTTTAAAGTGAAACCCATAAAGGAATCCCCGGGCAGTAGGGTGTGGCCCAATGGCACGCAACGGGTTGGGTCATACGCCCCCTATAACCTATCATAGCCCTCTTGAGGCTAGGTGGGGCGGGTCTGCCAGCGCCATCTTTGCTATTGATATGCTGAATCGCTGAATTGCTGAATCGCTGTCACGTGGAAGAGGCCCGGTACTCTAGAGCAGGCCTCTGCTAGTTCACCGGGCCCTTTCATGGCACCGAGTAAAGGGCCCCGCAATATAGGAATCCCTTTAATCTATAAAGGGATAGCTAAAAATAAATAGCTAAAGTAAATATCACACTTAATGGTAAAGTGCTTTATGATATCCTTTCAGATTGAGAATGAGACAAGAATGCCTGTTAGTGTCACTGCTATTCAGTGTTGTACTAAAGGTCTTAGCCAGTGCAATAACGGAAGATACGAAAAAAAACTTATGATAAAAGTGCTTCTCCTATTGAAATATATTTTTCTCTATTAATCTATAATGTAAAAGATTCTATTAATTGATTCCATTTTTATAATTTCCAGTTTTACACAGAAATTCTCAGTATTAATTTTTTTAATTTCTTTTCATGAGCCAGGCGTGGTGGTGCATGCCTATAATCCTAGTACTTTAGAGGCCAGGACAGGAAGATAGCAGGTTGGAGGCCAGTCTCAGCAACTTAGTGAGACCCTGTTTCAAAATAAAAAATAAAATAGGGCTGGGGAGTAGCTTGGAGGTAGAATTCCTTTGGGCTCAATCCCTAGCATCCCCCCTCAAATTTTATTTGCACGTAGTACACTTAGATATTTAAAGTTTATGTTATTTCAATATCCGAAACCCCTTGTTTCTGTTTTCCATTTTTCCTGATGGTTATTGTGTATGTCTTATTTTCTTGTGTGTCTGGTTACTTCTGCTTATGAAGTATATATTAACTATATTTCTAATGGAAATTATTGGAGAATGAGGATGGTGTTGTCTTCCTCCAGAGAAGATTAAGGTTTATTTCTCAGGTCCCTGGTGGCACTAGCACTCCCCCTCCCCACACAGTTTCTTTTGTCCATACTTTTAGTTTTCAGTAGAAACTTCAGTGTGAACTACTTAACTTGCTATTAGTGAAAGTAGAAGTTCTTGATTGATTTTCCATTGTTAAGAGAAACATCACATTCCTGAAATAAACCTGATTTATTATCTTTTAAAATCTATTGCTGAAGCTGAGTGTAGTGGCACATGCCTGTAATCCCAGTACTTGGAAGGCTGAGACAGGAGGATCACAGGTTTGAAGACAGCCTCAGAGCCGGGCATGGTGGCTCACGCTTGTAATCCCAGTACTTTGGGAGGCGGAGACCGGAGGATCCGGGTTCGCAGCCAGCCTCAGCTCTCTCTCTCTCTCTCTCTCTCCCTGTCTCTCTCTCTCTCTCTCTCTCTCTCTCTCTCTCTCTCTCCT
>PVJS01025920.1:0-27444 GCA_004027185.1 Glis glis
CCTCCGGTCTCCGCCTCCCAAAGTACTGGGATTACAAGCGTGCGCCACCACGCCCGGCTCCTATGTTTATTCTTCATTTTGAAACAGGGTCTCATATAAGTTGCTGAGGGTCTCACTAAGTAGCTGAGGCTGGCTGTGAACCTGCAATCCTCCTGTCTCAGCCTCCTAAGTCCTGGGATTACAAGCGTGTGCCACCACGACCAGCTTTGCCTATCTTTAATTCACTTGCAGCCCCAGAATAGTCTTGTATTTGCAACAGTTCTGCAAAAGACTCTGCTTCCTTCCCTTCTTTGAATCAGTTGCTCTCCTGTATAATACCTGAGTCCTCTTTCTCCACAGCAGCCATGTAGGATCCATTATAAAACTTTCAGATTTGCCAATTTGGCAGCAAAAACAGTGACTCATCAGGTCTATATAACTTGGCTGGATTCATCCACACTAGCCTGATTTGCATTCAGAGCTAGAATTGGTTACCTTATTAAGGGGAAGCAATTTTCCATCAAAGATAGAAACAATATCAGCTTCAAACATTAGCTGTTTTTGAGTGGTGCATTGTCCTGTTTCCTGGGGCCTTTATGGATCTCAGAAATGATGCCTTCTATTAAAATTAAACTATCATTAAACTATCTGGCTTCCCTTGCAATGATCACTTTGTGGTCCTGCTGTTTCCAGGTCACAGCAAATGAATTGAAAAAGAGGGCTGGCCTTTGGGGAAGCGCCATTTTAATTCTTTTCCTTTTACCCAAACAGTGGGCTGGATCTCATTATCTCTGTTGGGGATGTTCCATAGGGTGAATAGTGAATGTGTTTTAAGAGACTTGGAGCATAAAGAGATGGGATATTTGATATATGTGGGCTTTCAGACTTAAAACATAGTATAACTCATCTAGTCTAACTTTCCACATTTGGAGGCCAATCTCTCCATAGCCCTCTAAGATAGCTTATCCCCCTTTCCATTATTTTCAATATTAATGTATTAGCTAGTCTTTAGAATGTAGGTAAAGAAACACCAGTCTGGTTTCAGTGAACACCATGTTTCTGGTTTATCATGATAAGATGTGAAGGTTGGTCCCTTTAAGAAAATTTCAGATGAAACACAACTTAAAGATGCAGAGTTAGTAAGAAAAATCTAGCTGTAGATGGAAGCACATGAGTGTATGTGCCTGTACTTTGGGTCTTTTGGGAGCCATGAGGCTAAAAGCCAATTAAAGCTTTAGTACAGAGAAATCTAAGTCATTTCTCCTGGGCAAGAGAAAGATTTGGAGCAGAGAGTGCTGAGAGGAAAGCAGGAGGGTATTTAAGTTAATGCTGGTACTAGCTGGGCATGGGAATCAGTGCAGAGCCCCATCTGGGCAGATGGCCTGTGAAGGTCTCAGGTCTGGGCAGCAGGCTCTCCAGGCGCAGCCCCACCGCAGGAACCTGACTTATTGCTTGGGTTTTAGTTTTCTTTTCATTCATTTATTCATCTTATTGCTCTTACTGTCTTAAACCTTTCTTTCCCCCATTTTTTTTATGTGTGTAGTACTGGGGATTGAACCCAGGGACATTCTACTTCTGAGCTACACCCCAGCCCTATTTTATTTTATTTTTTATTTTGAAATAGGGTCTCACTATGTTACTGAGGGCCTCACTAAATTGCTGAGACTGGTCTTGAATCTGTGATCCTCTTGTCTCAGCCTCCCAAGTACTGGGATTATAAGTGTGCACCACCGTGCCTGGCTCTTTCCCCAATCTTTGTCCATATGTGTACGCTCAGTTGATGTTGTTATTTAATTGATACTCCCAACCTCTACCCCATATCTCCAGCTGGAGCTAGCATGGGGAGGGGATGAGGTGTTGGCATTCTTGAGATTAGGTTCGAATCCTGTCCCTGCTACATATTCATGGGCAAGCATGTTATTTGATGTTTGTGCGCCTCATATCTCTTATTTCTTTCTTTTTTTTTTTTTGCGGTACCGGGGATTGAACCCAGGGGCATTCTACCACTGCGCTACACCCCCGGCCCTATTTTTTATACTTTATTTTGAAACCGGGTCTCACGAAGTTGTGGAGGGCCTCACTAAGTAGAAAGAGAGAGAGAGAGAGAGAGAAAGAGAGAGAGAGAGAGAGATCTGAGGCTGGCCGCGAACTCGGATCCTCCAGTCTCCGCCTCTCAAAGTACTGGGATTACAAGCGTGTGCCACCACGCCCGGCTCATATCTCTTATTTCTAAAGTTGGCGTGAGAATCCCTGTCTACGTCACTGGACTACTGGAGAATATTAACTCTGGCAGTAGAGGCAAATCACCCAACACAGTGCTGGGAGTGAAGTAGGGGCTCCATGACGAGGGACTCATTATTAGATTGAATGCACGGAGCACCGTGCCTGGCGTGTTCGGGGCTGTTGTTTGGGATGTCATTCTCATGCAAGCCTCCCCTGGCATGTGGAACACTGAGCTCTGCATGCAGTGCATCTTCTCTCCCTTGCCTAGAACCTTCAGCAGATGTGGCTGGCTCCAGTGTTTGAGAGGATGCAAGGCCGGCGTCCAGTCTCTCACCTCCCCCATGTGTTTCCATACAGTGAAGTTGGTACCTCTGTCCTTCTGCTTGGGGTCAATCCATTCCCCTGGCTTCTGGATCCCATCCCTTCCTTCCAGGGATCCCTCCCTTTCCTAACTGTGCCTGCTTCAACCACACCTCTTTACTTGTTCCTTTTCATTGGTATTTAGTCATTCCAAGCCTACTCTCTTATCTTAAAAAAACAAAATATTTAAAACTAGATCATGATTTCTCTCTCCCCGTACAGCCACCACCCTGTATTATTCCACTCCTTCCCAGCCAGACTTCCTGAGCCTATTCCACACCCTCATCCCACAGTCCACATCCCACTCAGTTTTCCAGGCACAGCATCCTGACTCCACTTTGTTTCCTTCATTAAAATTAGTCTCACAAGGGTCACCTGTGACCTTGTCACAAAGGCCACACTGCTGACCAGGCTTTTCCTATTGAAAGGTTTTCATATCTTGGTTTTTCTGACCCCATGTCAACCTGGTTTTTCTCCTACCTCTGACCACACCTCAGTTTCCTTTGCAAACTTCTTTACTTTTGTTTTGCTTAAATGTTGGTGTTCTTCATTGTTTTATCCTGAGCTTTCTTCCCTTCTAATTCCAGACACTCTCCAAGGGAGCCAATCCACTCGTTCATTTGTTCTTTGTACACAGGTGACTGACTCCCTCATCTGTTTCCAGCCCAGATCTTTCTCTTAAGCCCCAAAATCTAGTGGCCAACATTTCAGACTCACTAAGACCTCACTGAGCTCATGTCCTGGCTTGATTGCCTGAGCGCATTTTCCTGTGGTGACTCATTGCTTCTCCATCCATAGCACTGGCTCTCACACCTCAGTGTGGTGTTAGAATCACCTGGAAGACTTGTTAAAATGCAGATTGCTGGGCTGGGTGTGGTGATGCATGCCTGTAAACCCAGTACTTGGGAGGCTGAGACAAGAGGGCCACAGGTTCGAGGTCAGCCTCAGCAACTCAGCAGGGGCCTCAGCAACTTAGTGAGACTGTTTTAAAATAAAAATAAAATAGGTCTGGGAATGTAGCTCAGAGGTAGAATGCCCCCTGGGTTCAATCCCTAGTATGTACATAAAATAAAATGAAATACACCCTCAGAGGTTGTGAGTCAGTAGGTCATGGGTGGGGCCTGAGAATGTGATTTCTAAGGGCTCCCAGGTCATGCTCACACTGCTGGTCTGAGAAACATACTTTGAGAACCTCTGTTATAAGGAAATGAGACAAGTGTTCCTGCTTCTTGCTCTACTTCAATATCTCTGCACCCCCAGATGCCCACTGGCATCTAAAAAATCTTTTCAGTTTTGCTCACTACCCAGGACCCTTTATTTCTTCCTGAATCTGGTTCTCACAACAGAAACCCCAGTGAAGCTTCTTCACATGCAGATCATGTCAGCCTCCTGCCTCTATTCTTCTCTAGCTCCCCACTACCCTTGGGATAAATCCAAACCCCTTAAATCTTGCCCGGCCTCTGCCTATCTACATAGCTCCTTCTCTTGTCCCTCTTTACTTGTACAGCATGTATCAGACATACAGAAAGGATATTATGTAGCGATTACTGGTGCTATGATAAGTGTTCTAGCCCCTGTAACATTTCTTTTTTATTTTTTGTGGTATTGGGGATTAAACCCAGGGCCATTTTACCTCTGAGCTATCCCCTCAGCCCTTTTAATTTTTATTTTAAAACAGGGTCTTACTAAGTTAGTGTGCACTGACCTTGAACCTGCAATCCTCCTGTCTCATCCTCCCAAGTACTGGGATTATAGGTGTGTGCCACCTCACCTGGCTAGTCCACCATAGCATTTTTACACACATTAATTCCATTTGATCTTCCCATTAAGCCTATAGAGTAGGTTATAGGTTACATTTTAAACATGGGAAATGTGACTCATTTTATAATCTTGCCCATAGCCCTGTGCATCAGTCTTGTCCAGTCACTTGTGCCCAGGGTACAGATTGTATTTACTCAAAACTTAGCGCAAGAGCTAACAATAGCAACATTAATGACATCTAACAATTTTTGTTAATGTGCAGGGTACTACATGCAGACATAACTCAGGTAAACCATTCCTGATTGCAAGGCAGAAACAGAGAGAAAATGTAACTTGTTCAAAGCCACACAGCACAGGGTAGCAGGACCTGGGTTTGGATTTACATCTTGTGACTCCAAAGCTCGTGCTATCTATCATCCCTATTGAGGGAAGCAGGGAAATGATGTCAAGAGGAATGTTTATCATTTGGCAGCTTCTACAATTCAGAATCCTTTGATGTCTGTCTATAATTGAATTGCAAAATTTTCCACAGCCCTCCTACCCACATTGGAAGTCGCCTACATAAACCCCATCTTTCTTTCAGACCCCGCTGTACTGTTGGCGAGGGGAGCTTGGACTAGAGTCATACTGGGTTCTGGACACCCCTCTACTAACCGTTTCATCTTGGATGAACCCTGAAACAAATTACTTTACCTCTTTGAATTGCTTGTTGCTCTTCTCTGAAACCCAGAATAGTAGTACTTCCTCATGTAGTTGCTGAGAAAAATAAATATGGTGTACCTTCCTCTTCTCTCCATCCCTTTACTTCTGCCTTAAGGGAACATTGGACACTGCTATGATGGATGGCTTCCTTACTCCTTGCTCATTTCCTGTGAAGATTGCCTCTGCCCCCTTGCTGTTACTGTTCCCCACCTATACTGCCACTTGAAAAATATTTCCAAAATACAAATCCTAGAGACTTTCTGCTAGTAGTAATAGTGGGCTATTATTCAGACATACCTTCCCACTGAAATAACTAAAAACACTTGAATGAAAAAAATCCTAAAGCCTCAAAGTGCTGATAGGCATTATTAGGTTAAAATTGGAATCAAGAATCTAGATGACATTATGAATTTGATTAGTGGTAGTGAGGACAGAAATAAAACCCAGATCCCTCACAAGAAGCTGGACCCTAAAGGGCTACACCATCAGGGTAGACCTGAAACAGTCAAGCTCTCACATGGATTTGTAGCCCAGGTTCAAGCTGGAGCCACCAAGGGATCTCAAGTCTTGAGTTGGTTTAAGGGCTGGTGATGCCTCTGGGTATCTGGCAAAATCAAGTGGAAATTCTTTCAAAAGGAAAGTTTCTTTAATCTAGGACCCAGATTATTCAGTGACTAGCACATAAATATAACCAGGTACCCAAGAAAACCAGACTCCAAAGTCAAGAACTATAAGAAACCACAAACAACAGAAATAGCCCTTCAAAAACATCATCAGATATGGAAGTCATCACAGTCTGAAAAACTTCTTTTTCCTCTACTTAAAGAAATAAAAGATACGCTTGAAGCTATACAAGAAATAGGAAACTATGAATTGTGACATAGCAAATTGGAACAAACAGACAAAATCTTCAAAACAGAACAGACACTAAAGTAATGAAATAAACTCAATGAATGAGGAAAAGTATTTGTTTGAAGAGAAAAATTCAGTGGATAGGTTTAATAGCAGATTAGATAAAGCTGAAGAGACAGTTAACAAACTGGAAGACAGTAAGAAAAATTATCCAGAGTATAGTGTGGAGAGACAAATACAAAATGCAAAGGAGAATAGAGTGATAAGGTTTAAATCAGTTTAATTAGAGTCCTACAAGGAGATGAAACACAGGGCAAGAGTGAATTTGAAGATAATGGCCAAGATCTTCCATAACAGGCAAGATACCAAACCACAGTTTAAAGACTAATAATTGCAAGTAGAATTAAAACAAAAATCCAAGTTTAGATATAGAGGAAACTACATAAAACCAAAGGCAAAGAGAAAAATCTTAAAAACAGGTAGAAGAAAAAAGGAACAATAGACTGACCGTTGACTACTCATCAAATATAATGCTAATCATGTCATTCTCAAAAATTTCAGTGGCTTTCCATCTCTAAAGTATGAAATATAGACTCTTCAGACGTCATGAGCTCACAAAGCCTTCTTCTTGCTCAGTTTCCTCTCGGTCCTGTGCCTTTGCACACTCTCTTTTCCCTTTCTAGAATGCTCCCCAGGCCCATCCACCTAGCCATTTCCTGTTCAGCCTTCAGCTCTGGGGTTAGCTGCTCTGTCTTACTCTACTGGCTGTCCTCTCATTTCCTGTGGGGACACTGCTTGGCAGTAGTTACCAACACCATGTGCTTTAAATACTCGTTTATATCTTTGTTTCACTTCTAGCACATAAGCTCTCCTAGGAGGGTTACAGGGTCAGTGGCAGTGCCTGACATTCTGTAGGTATTTGGGACCATTAGCATCTCAGGGAGGCCCATGGCCACTTAAATAAAACCTTGGTGCAGTTTTCCTGGCCCTTTGCATCGTGCTCTGATCCTGGCTTGTGTGGAGAACAGGTCCACAGTCAGCACCTGCATGGCTGCATGCTGTCATCTCCTGGCTCTGCCTCTTCATTACGCCTGTTTCCTTGGTGAAGCTGGAATAACAGTACCCACTTTGCCCCTAGCGTGAAGTTTGTGAATCAAATGAGGTAATGTAGGCAAACATGCTGTGCCAACTCTCTGGCATCGTACAGTTCATTAGCTCCATTTTCGAGTGAGAAACTTGCTTGGGCTGGGATGCTGTGAAGAAGGGAGCTCACTGGGTCCCCTGAAGACTGTCTCTCCTGAGCCTTGGCCCTGGCAGGAGCTGGGTGTGGGTCGTCAGCACTCATTATGCCCCGCAAGCTGCAGCAGAGCAGATGATCATTAACTGTGAATGTGACCTTGGCCCTGTGAGGGCTCACATTGCTATCTCTACATAGCACGGGGAAGAGGGGCCCGTAATATAATTTTTATAGTTGATTGATTTTGAGAGATCTGAAATGGGTACATTTTCATTTGCAAATATGTATTGCAGTTTTCATTGAGTTCTCTTTGGAAATTGTAAATTTCCATGGTCCTTCATTCAGGATGGAATGAACTTGGTTTCCTCTGCTTGCCACTCTTTTAATAGGACAGATTGAAATACTTTTTAACTTAGTTGTGTACTTTTTTTCTTCCATTGCCCCCACTTCATATCACAGTTTAATCATCTGAAAATCTTTTTTTATATTTATTTTTTATTTACATAACTATTTAAAAAGTTTTTATTGAATCTTTTACTGACACATTGCCATATAATAGTTTGATAAATGTTTACATTGTGAAATGTTCAAATCAGTTTAAGCACAGTTCATTTATCACTTCATTATTGTGGAAACTTTCAAAATTCTTCTTCTAGCTTTTTGAAATATACAGTACATTATTGTTATCGATAGTCCGCTTCCTTTGCAATAGCATCCCAGAACTAATTACTCCTACCTAACTGTAACTTAGTACCCATTGATCAACCTTTCCTCATTCCCCTCCCCCTTATTTTCTGGTAACCACCATTATGTTATCAATTTCTATAAAATCACCTTTTTATATTCCATGTATTAGTGAGATCATGTGGTACTTGTCTTTCTGTACCTGGCTCTCTTAACATAATGATCTTTAGTTCCGTTTTGTTACATTCTTTTTTTATATGGCTGAATGTTATTCCATGGTTGTATGTACCACATTTTCTTTACCTACTCATCAGTTGATAGGTACTTTAGTTGTTTGCACTTCTTGGCTATTGTGAACAGTGGTGGGAGTGCAGGCATCTCTTCTACCTACCAATTTCATTTTCTTTGGAGACATATCCACTAGTGAGATTGCTGAATCCTATGGTAGTTTTATTTTTAACTTTTTGAAGAACCCACCTACTGTTTTCAGCATGGTTATACAAATTTATATTTCTTTTTTGTGTGTGCGTTTATTGGTACATTATAGTCTCATATCACAATGAAATTCAAGTTGACTGTAACATACATGCACACAGCACTTGGTGCACCCCCCTACCTCCCCTCCACCTAAAAACATTTTGATGATCCAGGTATGGTGGCACACACCTGTAATCCCAGTACTTGGGAGGCTGAGACAGAAGGATTGCAGGTTCGAGGCCAGCCTCAGCCACTTAGTGAGACCCTCAGTAACTTAGCAAGACCCTTTTTCAAAATAAAAAATAAAAAGGGGTTGGGGTTTAGCTGAGAGGTAGAATGCTCCTTGGTTCAATCCCCAGCCCTCCTCCCAAAAAACGAAAAAAAAAAAAAACCCAAAACCTTTGACGTGTTTGTAAAGTGTTACTAATCATCAGACTTGTCAGTCTGCGATTTCTATAGGAGATGGCCAAATAAGAGTAATTTTTCTTACCAAAATAAAGTATTGAGTGTCCTTGTTATATCAGGTGACAACTCCAACTCCAGAAAACTGTGGCAGTGGCATTTTACTTTTTAATGTTTAAATAGAAGTTCCAGGTAATATGCAGAAAGCGTAGGATTTCACTGGGCATCTCTTCCTATTGTATTTCCAGGGAATTTTGAATAGTTGTTTATATTAGTAGTGTACCTATTTTTAGAGAATTCTCTTTAAAATGAAGAATTCTGGAAGTCACTAGTTTCTAGAATTATTCGAACTAGAAAGGACAACAGAGCTTGACAGCTCTGTCTTCAGAACGGCAAACCGAAGGCAAATCTGCCCTGTTCTCATAGTTCATTCTGGTGTTTTATTGCTCTGTCAGAGCACTATTCCGGAGTGTCCATCAAAGCTCTTTTAATTTAGACTGTTTTCTCATACTAAGTCATTCAGAATGATGAAGACATGAAGCAGCATCCTTCTCAGAAAAGGGACCTCATGAAAACAAGGAGAGCGAGTGGAGCAGTGGACGGGAAGTGGGGGCGGGAAAGGGGCTTGGGGAAGGAAACAGACCAAAGTGCTAGGTGCATACATGAATCTCACCCTCCTGTACGGGGAGGGGGGAAGAGGAGGTCGGGGAGGGAAACAGACCAAGTGATGTATGCGCATGTGAGTGTGTCATTATGACTCTCACTATGATGTGCAATTACAATGCACCAATAAAAGATTAATAATAAAAAAGAAATAGCTCTCAAGTCCAATCCCTGTTCACTTTCACCACCACTGTCTTAAGCCAGGTTCTGATTGCGTCTCACCTAAACTGTAACACCAGCTTTCCAAGATCTCTGCTTCTATTGTCTCTCCACTCTATGTAGGGGTCTCCACCCAGTGCCATGAAAGGGCCTGGTGGACTGGCAAAAGCCTGCTCTAGAGCACCGGGCCTCTCCCACGTATCAGTAATTCAGCATATTAATGGCAAAGATGGCGCTGGCGAATTCCTCGGAGGGAGGTCCCGCAGATAGCCCCACCTAGCCTCAGGAGGGCTGTGATAGGCGGTTACCTCCTTCCGTGCTCACAGACGACAGATGTATCTACCTATGATAGGTTACAGGGGGGCGTGGTGTCACACCCTACTGATTGCGAATTTCCTGTATTGCCTCTACTATAAAAGAGAGATTTGGCTTTCTAATAAACGAGATCTTGCCAGACAAATCTCCCGGTCTGAGGTATGTGATTTTCGGGCCGTCGGCGTGTGCCCCCCTTTCAGCATCGCATCAGACCCTCGGGCTGGCCCCGAGAGACTGATACCCCGACAACTCTAGAGTGTTACCAAATTCATAACCCTAAAATGTATATGTGATGTATAACTCTTAAGAGAAAAATGCCCCTGGCTTTTATAATGCTTTATGGGATAGTGTCAGTCCATTTGTTTGGACCTGTATGTTATAAAGTCTGTTTTGTTGAGAGTAGCATTAAATCCTAAAATATTGATAGCTTAAATAAGAAAGAAGTCTGTTTCTCTCTCCCACAAAACAAAACCAGAGGCAGGCAGGCGGGTGCTTAGAAGGTGGTCCACAGTCTTCAGCTCATTCTGTTGAGCTGCTCTGCAGGATGGAAGCACCCTTGTCCTGTGGCCAGAACCAAGATGGGTGTTCAAGATCAGCCGTCACATGTACATTCCGGCCAGCAGGGTGGAGGGAAGCGTGAAGGCTGGGTCTCTGCCTTTAAGGATACTCCTTGGAAGTAACACTTTCTCCTCCACCTTATTGACTGAAATTAGACATGCCAAACATGCATAGTTACAAGAACGCTGAAGGACATGGCCTTTTAGCTAGACTTCCCTGAAGGACATGGCCTTTTAGCTAGACTTCCCTGGTAAAAACTGGGGCTCTTATTACTAGGAAAGAAGAGAATAGATAACTGGGCAATAACTAGAGCCTTTGCCACGGGGCCCATACTGTCTCTCGCCCAACCATGCTCTTCCCCCATCCCAGGCCTTTTCTACCCAGCTGTGTCCTCAATCTGTTGGTAGCTACAGTAAATCTCTTACTAGACCTTTATCACGTCAGCCTGTCTCCCAGCTCTGGGACTCTCACAAGTTCTGGCCTTTGCTGGAATGCCCTTCAGTGTTCTTATTTGTCTTTGAAACATCTATACATCCTTCAAGCCCCAAGTCACTTCCTCAGAGAATTTTTCTTATTTCCTTAGCAGCAACAGCGTGTTGCTCCTTACTTGTGCACATAGCATCGTGGATTTAATGGTTGAAAAGATTGGGTTTGAATCTCTGCTCTCCAGTTGGGGCTTAAGTACACAGCATATAAACTAAATTGAAAGCCACAGCCCAGGTCTCTCTTTCAAGTTCCAGACTCTGTTGAACTGCTTACTCAACCTTATCCCTTGAAGGTCTCACAGAACTCTTGATTTTCATCTCCTCTTCTAGACTTCTTAAATCATGCCTCCGTCACCCTCAATTTGGATGTCAGAAAGCTGAAAATAATCCTTCACTTCTCATATCTAATAAACCTTGATCTCTCATATTGAATTATTACCAGTCTATCAAGTCAGCTGCAAAATATATCTTAATTCCATTTCCAGTGCCTGCATTGCAGTTCTCTCCTATGATGCCTGGACTGCTGCAGTAGCTCCTGACTGATCTCCCCACATTCACATAGCCTGCTACTCTTGCCTCAGGCAATGCCTCTCGCACAAAGTCAGCTTCCCATCTTATCTAGATTTAAATTCTGGATTCTTCTATCCTGCAAGGCCCCGCCTGACTCAACTCCTGTCTACCTCTCATTCTCATCGCTTGCACTGCCTGTCCTTTCTCACTGTGCTCAAGCCTCATGATCCTGTCCAGTCCTTGATTGTATAAAGAACTTCCTGCTTCTACCCCTTCCCTGGTGCCATTCTCTGCCCAGGAATCTTTTCACAGCATCCTCATGTCTCAGCCTAAATGTCACCTCCTCACAAGCCTTCCCATGACCTCTAATCTAAATCATGTGTCCTTTCCCCTTTCTTCTTAGGGCTGTTCTTTCCTTCTTAGCCTTCATCACAATCTATATTTTTGTATTTATTGAGTGATTACTTATATAATATCTTTTCCACATTAGCCTATATGTTCCTTAAGGGCTGGAATCATATTTCTCTTACTTAACCTGAATCTTCAGTGCCCAGTGCTCAATAAATACACATGGACTAAATGAATAAATAAATGATCTTGTGATTAAACAATGCAGTAGATCCTCATTAAATCGACAACTTCACTATTCAGTGTGGCAAGGCAGAGTTGCTGGAAATGTAGTAAGGTGACTCACCTTTCCAACTTGGCATTGTGTTTCTTTACATTCATTGACGCTATGATTCTTACTGGCAAGCTATAAACTTCAATTTAATTTATTAGAATGTAACTATGAACAAAGCCTTATTTTTGCCAGGCTAACCTTATGAATCCAGAACCTGTAAAGGTCATGTTCAGGTGTGATATCTGGAAATCGTGCTTGGGCCTACTTGTGTGGCTTGCCCTCTCTCTTTGGATGTAACCTGGCACATACCTTTGGAAGAGAAGAGTCGCTGTTGTTGGGATGGAACCTGAAGTAATAGTCATTTTAAGATGGAGCCATCAGTGGCCATCCCAGAAAGCTGCTTGCTCAGGGTTTGGGCTGCCATGGAAAAATCATTCCTTTCACTATCTTGAGTTGATTGCCAGTTTTTTTGTTTGTTTTGGTTCTGGGGGTTGAGCCCAGGGGCATTATTCCTCTGAGCTACACCCCCAGTCCTATTTTATTTTTTGTTTGAAATAGGATCTTGCTAGGTTTCTGAGAGTCTTGCTAGATTGCTGAGGCTGGTTTTGAAACTGTGATCCTCCTGTCTTGGCCTCCCAAGTACTGGGGTTATAGGCCTGCACCACCACACTCAGCTCTGATTGCCAGTTTTTTTGAGACCAAAAATTTAGATATCAAATATCTAAGAAGCGTGTACTTATAATTTCATCTTCCTATTGTTTTCTGAATTACTTTATTCTGCAGAACATATTGGCAAGGTATGTTATGGAACAAATAAATCAACAACTTGTATGAGTTTTTTTTCCTCCCTAAGGTTATTTTAAAAAAGTTATTCTGAAAGCATCTGATGATTTTGAAATGCTGAATTACAGGTCTGAAATAAAAGATGAACTTGAATGATTGTCCTTTTACTGATGAACAGGTCATCTGCAGTAAGAAAGTTTGAGTTGCATTTCTTTGTGGAAGACAATAAGGATTCTGCTTTGAGTGGGCACTTCAGTAGATTTTAGCATAGATGGAAAAGCAAACAGTTGGTCATTCCGCAGCCCCAGTAGGTTAGATCATGTCAGTGTTTCCAGAGCACGCCCAGAATGGTCAAAGTTGGCTTTAAGCTGCGCCTTTGCTAGAGGCAACTAGTCCTGAAAAGGATTTATTTATTTATTTTGGCTTTGGTAATGTCTAAATGATGATAAGTACAAGTCCTTCTTAGCTCTCTGGAGTGGGCCCCACATGAATTAGTTGTGACCCCCAGAATCCAGAAGCTTCAATATAGTTGGATAACAGTATTTTTTGGGGGTCGTGGTGGAGATCTAATGTAACAAGTAAAAATGCAAAATTTTCAATGTCCAGAAGTGTGTACTTTGTGCTTTTGTTCATGAGTGTTTTTAATACTTCTGGAGCAGAGCCTAATTGCCTCTTTTCTGGGGAGGTGTGGTTTCAGTTTCTTGGGTGAATGTGCATTTTATAAGTTCTTTAAGAAAGGAAATTAAACATTAAATGACTTTAAGTACTTAACTCTTTATATAATGTCACTAAGAAATGTCAGGAGAATCAGAGTTGGATTATTTATTTATTATTATTTTAATAGAATCTGTTTTCCACCATTTTTCTTGTTATGGATGGTTCCAGGTAGTTTTAAAAATTAACATTTAGCTGGGCATGGTGGCACATGCCTGTAATTCCAGTACTTGGGAAGCTGAGACAAGAGAATCTCAGGTTCGAGGACAGTCTCAGCAAGCAGTAAGACTCTCATCAACCTAGTGAGACCCTGTTTCAAAGTAAAAAAATGAAATAGGGCTGGGGGTATAACTCTGAGGTAGAATGCCTCTGGGTTCAATCCCCAGTACCAACATCAATAAATAAATAAATATTAACATTTATTTCAGGAGATGTATATAATAAGTTAACCTATCTATTCTTCATTGTGGGCTGGGATAGTATTTAACATTTAGTTTTTTGGGCATTTTGACACAGGTGATTTAGTTTAATTCAGTGTCATTAGATCCTTTCTACTTGTATGATGTTTAGCATGTGAATAATGTGAAATAGATCAACTGTGGCCTACTGAGACCACGTGCTCAGAGTGAGCATTAATGCAGGTTTGTGACCTGATTAGCTGTAGCTGAGTCACCCAATCACTGTGGGTGTTTCTCTTCTGTAATTGAGTAGTGTGCAGTAAATGGTATACAAGAATCTTTCCCAATCTGAATGCTAAAATCTTATTAAGTCTGGCGGCCTAAAGGATATGCATCTAATTGATTCCTCCTCTCTTTTTCTTTCTCTTTCTGATTTAGGAAAAGAGGATGCTAGTGCACGAGTTACAAAAGATGAGAGCACCCCCATGTCACAAGACCCAAAAGCTTTATCAGAGAAGTCGCTGCAGAGATCAGCTAAGGTCATTGCCTACAGATTTTTTCTACTTGTCCAAATGGTCATCCTCAGCTACTTATCAGTCTCTCAAGTGATTGTCAGGGCTGTAGTTGGTTAGTCAATCAGAGAAGCCAGTAGAAGCAGGAAATTATGAAATGTGAATTTTTTTGTAACCTTAAATCTATAAATATATCCTCATTTACCTGTCTTTATACAAAGGGCCAAAACCTTTTCTTCAAGTGTAGCTACGTTGAGTTTTCTTTATCTTTCTTGCTTAATACCACTTATAATGAGGCATTTATGACTTGTAGTTTTGATTATTTAAAGTGGAGTAAGAATTTAGACACTGGAGAAGCAATATGAAAATATATAATTCTTCTAGATTTTTAGTTTTTGATTCATTTTATTATTGTTATGCTAATACCTAATTTAAAAAATAAGTTTATAACTGGGTCGGTGGCCCACACCTGCAATCCACTAATTAGAAGGCTGAGATAGGAGGATTGCAGGTTCAAAGGCCAGCATGCAGTAACGTAGTGAGATCCTGTTTCAAAATAAAAAATAAAAAGGTTTGTGGGTGTAGCTCAGTGGTAGAATTCCCGATTTAATCCCCAGTACCACAAAAAATTTCAATAAGTCTTTTTTAGTTTTTTTCAAAGTATTCAATTCAGTTACCATATAAATGTCTTTATGTTCCTGTTTCATTGTTTTGCATAATTCAATTAAAATAATCAGATGTGTGATCAGACACAGCAGACTCTAGCTAAACATATCACTCATGGTGAAGTGATTTGAAGTGGCATCATAGTGGGAGGCTTCACATGCCAGAAACATCCATCAGTATTGCTCAACCTGGGAATGCATTGTTGCCTCTCCCCAGCCAGTGGGGTCAGAGAAGCTCTCTCCTGCATGTTGACATGAGGGGGAGTTTCTAAAATATACTGTACATGTGTTACTCCCATTGCCCAGCCATTTACCCCAATCTGTATTTCAATAGGCATTTTGAGAACTGACCATGTACCAGGCAACGTGCTAGCTGTGGAAAATTATCGTGAATGAATAGCCTGGGGGCTGGATCTGGCTCATGTACCTGTCTTGTTTCACCTGTACAGTATTTAAAAAGTTTGACCTCATAGCTTACATTAAACAAACTCGGAGTGTTCACATAAAAAAATTAGGTTTCTAGCTTCTTTTGTCAGACAAATATCTAGCTACACTGGGCCCCATTCCTAAATTACTATAGTCAGAGCTGAGTAGAGGCAAGCCTCCATCCATGGAATTGGTATTGTCTGACTTGCTGCTGCCCTCCAACGTGCCCATCCCCTTCTTCTTTTCTCTCTCTTTCAGATAATGTTTCTTAATGAATTCAGTCAAAATTACAAGGCAAAAGAGCACTTCTATGCCAAACTTACATGGTGGTGGAGTCAATTCCATGACCACTAACTTTGTATGGATCAGAGGGCATGCCAAGCTGCTTTCTACACTTCTCTATTGTTAGAGATTAACAGAAGCAAAAGCGGGGCGTGGTGGCGCACGCTTGTAATCCCAGTACTTGGGAGGCTGAGACCAGAGGATCCAGGTTTGCGGCCAGCCTCAGCTACTTAGTGAGGCCCTCCACAACTTAGTGAGACCCTGTTTCAAAATAAAGAATAAAAAATAGGGCTGGGAGTGTAGCTTGGAGATAGAATGCCCCTGGGTTCAATCCCCAGTACCACCAAAAAAAAAAAAAAAAAAAGAAAGAAAGAAATTAACAAAAGCAACAACTTGTGGTTCAGACAAGATGGTATAGACTTTTTTTTGCTCCTCCCACTAAGTACAGCTATAAACCTTGGGAAAAAACAAGAGACAACCAAAGGAGAACTTCAAAAGGCAAAAGAGAAAGACATGTTAGGAACCCCAGGACTAGAGAAACTACGAATGTCAGGGACCATACAGCCCCCATCCTTAGAAGGCAACCAAGACCCCTTTTTTCTTTTGTTTCTGAATCCCAACCTAGCAATAGAAGATGGCCAGGTAGACTCATTCCTCACAGATCTAACAGAAATCCCTCTAGAAACACCAGGAAATCCCGGCAGCACCTGCTAAGAGAATTGACTGGGAGCCTTGATAATAGGAAGTGGCCACAAGAAGGGCTCTTCTTTCCCCTCAGGCCTGAGACGTGTCTCCCCACCAAGGTATAGCCGGCATCTGAGTAGAGGGACGCCTGCGGTCTCAACAGGGAGATCCCACCACAAGAAGTATCCAGCCCAGGAAGCTTCTTCGTCCTGTGGGCCAGAGGCTCCCCTCTCACTCAGAGGCACTAGACAGCCCAAGGATACCAGAAAAAAGGATCTTGCCACAGCAAGCAGCCTGGCATGGGAGGCCCCTTTGTCCCCTTCCATGCAGCAAAGGAGACCCTGCCACAATGGGTAGCCTCTTTGTCCCTGTGGACTGGAGATGCCCCTCTTGCACACAGAGACACTGGGCAGCTAGGCAGTGCCAGTAAAGCAGATCCTGCCACAAACAGGAATCCCCAGATTGGAAGCCTCTTTGTTCCTGCAGGCTGGAAATTGCCATTCCATATTTCCAGGTGGCCTGGCCTGGAGATGTCCCTAACACCCCATAGGCAGTACCAGTAGGGAGCCAGTGGGAGCCCAGTGGCACCATAGAAAACAAACATTCCAAAATAGTATGGCAAAGGCTCTGAAAGTGAAGTTGGCATTGGAACTGCAGCCCACAGCAGTAGGCCAGGACCTGCATGCTAAACCTAAATAGGGTGATTATCTTGTAAAATGAAAGTTAAGTATGACCTCTGTCTCTTTATGTGATAGCCAAACCAAGAACCAGGAAAATCACAACTGAGTGAAAAACGACATTCAACTGAGCACAGAGCTATTGTAGTTATCTGACAGGGATCACACAATGGCCACTACAGAGGTGCTTCAGCAAGCAATGAGAAATTCTCTTGAAATGTTTGAGAAAACAGCAAATCTCAGCCAAAAAGTTATACCTTAATTAAGAACAGTAATTTATTTATGTTTAATGACATTTCAGAAGCAATTACTATGTTGTTCGTGGGATATACTGGAATGTTCATGTAAGAAAAATATAATGTGGAACAAATACCTGGAGCTATACCTCTCTTTGGAGTCTCACATATCTTCATGAGACATAGATCACCATTAAAAAACACTTTCATCCTTAGTGGAGTGAAGGAGGGGACCTAACTGAGGGAGATGGGAGGGGGAGGAAGACTTGAAGAGGGAAACACCTCAGTGGACATGATGTACATACACATGTCAAAGCCAATCACTGTGTTGAGCCTGGGAAGGTGGGGAGGGAGAAGGAGTGGGGTGGGAACTGGGGGAGGCTCACCGAGTGCTGTGTGCATGTATGCCTCTATCACCCTGAACTTCATCACAATGTATGATTACAGTGCACCAATAAAAAAGAAAAAAAAAAGAAAAGAAAATGCTTTCATCTATGTATTGCATAGTTTTTTCTTGGATAGATAGATTTACCAGATACTTAAGTTGTTGCAACTTAGTTATAGATGACTTAGTCACAGAGCATGACTGACAAGCACTTCATTGTGACCTCTAAAATCTGCTCAAGCTGCTAGTTGATCAGATCATATCCTGCTGACTTCTCCACCTGATGTCCATGCAGAGCTATAGATAAACAACATTGACTTTATCTTTGGTGTTTTCAGGTCGTTTACATCTTGGAGAAAAAGCATTCCCGAGCAGCAACTGGCGTCCTCAAACTCTTGGCTGATAAGAACAGTGAGCTGTTTAGGAAATATGCCCTGTTCTCTCCCTCAGACCACCGAGTGCCTAGAATTTATGTACCTCTCAAAGACTGTCCCCAGGACTTTGTGACACGGCCTAAAGATTATGCCAATACACTGTTCATCTGCCGCATCGTGGACTGGAAAGAGGACAGCAATTTTGCCCTGGGGTAGGTGATTTCTGGCAAGAAAAACCACAGGTCACAGGAATAACTCAGTTGAGGTGGCCTTTAGGTAAACTTTTTGTGCATTTTATTTTTTCTTTATTAAAGCCATGGTACTTGATATAGTTTGGTCCTGTTTCTTCAGAAAATGCCCTTAGCTGCCACTTCAGCTGGTTGCCTACAGTTTCCTTGAATTACCAGGAAGTCACGTTTTTGTTTTTGTTTTTGACATAAAACGTGAGCACATTCTGAGCCTCTGCTTAGTTCCTGCTATGTCATGAATCCCATTCATACCTGTGTACTGCAGAGATTCATTGCATCAAACAGCCAGTCCTCTCCCTTCAGATGCCCCTGTTAAAATAGGCAAAGTCAGCAGGGCCTGGTGGTACATGCCTGTAATCCCAGTACTTTGGAGGCTTTGACAGGAGGATTGCAGGTTCAAAGCCAGCCTCAGCAAGTAGTGACTCTCATCAACCTAGCGAGACCCTGTTTCAAAACAAAAAATAAAATAGGGCTGGGAGTGTAGCTCGGAGGTAGACTGCCCCTGGGTTCAATCCCCAGTACCTCCCCCACAAAAATAAAATAAATAAATAAAATAAAATAGGCAAAGTCCAGGCATATTCAGGGGACCCCCAATTCTTTGCCTTACAATATGAATATGAAGGTATGTTTGAATGATATGCTTTTTTGGTATTGGTCTTCTAATCAATTTGATTAATGCCAGAGGTTTTGCCTGTGGCATTAAAATGAAATGATCCTACAATAAGCAGGAAGAAGGTACCATGTTTTTGTGGAAGCTGTCAGAAATCAGTGTAACTTAAATATATGTGACATAGTCTTAGAGCAGGAAGGATGGTCATTTTATTTCCATTTGAAGAAACAGCTGGAACTAGCCATCTATCTGATCAAATGCTATGCCTATTCTCTTCTATAACTGGCATTCATTTTGAAAGAAATGTAGTGTTGTTTTAGCTATATTGTTAGGCCTTTATTATGGATGGTGTGTGATTTTTGTTTCACAGGAAATGAAAATAAAGGTTTACAATCTAGAAGTCTGTTCTAGAGCTCAGTGGTAGAGCACTTGCCTAGCATGTGGGTGGCCCTGGGTTCAATCCCCAATACCGCAAAAAAAAAAAAAGACTTAGAAGAATCTGTTCTGGCATTTACCTTTAGTCTAGTTAGTGCCTTGCTTGTTGGGTCATCTGATGTATACAGGCTGGACCCTCCTGACAGTGTCCTGTAGTTATAGGAGTCAACACTGAGTGGATGGCCACAGTATACTGCTCTTACCCAGTTTATTCTACACTCAACTTCTTATGCCCAGTCACATAAGCCAAATCAAATCTGCATGTCATCCTGATACAATTAAGAAATACCACCCTGTGCTGCTTTTTCAGTTATGTGAAGATCGGTGTGATTTACATGGTCAGAGCCACTCAGGAGCTGTGGTGCTTTCTTTTTTGCTCTAAAGTGGTGCGATGCAGTGTCATGATTTTTAAGCCTAACTCGTTACCCAAGTGATATCAACCTCTTGAGTCCCACATAGTCCTCCTCACGGGCTTGCCAGTTTCTCACCATCAAATCAGAAGGCCCGATGATGGCTGTGACACCCGGCTGCTGTTGATTGTGGTGCCACGCTGTTTGACAGTGAGAAGGGAAGACTTTCACATCAAACCAGGAAATCCAGCTGTGTCTTTTATCTGCCTTTCTGCCATATCCCATTGTGTATCCTTGATTGGACTGCTTCCTTGGCTTTCAAGTTGTAAGGGCGTAGTCAGGAAACCTTCATGGTGCGAGTTTCTCTTATTTCTCAGCTGAGCCCTTACTTCATCTGGAACACTTGCCCCAGTAACCACAGAGGGAGTCAGTCAGAGCTTTGAAGCAGCGAGCACATTTGCTAGAAGACAGAATATTGAAAGCCAGGCGTGGAGGCACACGCTTGTAATCCCAGTACTTGGGAGGCTGAGACAGGAGGATCGCAGGTTTGAGGACAGCTTCAGCAATTAGTGACACTCTCATCGACCTAGAAAGACACTGTTTCAAAATAAAAATAAAATAGGCCTGGGGTGTAGCTTGGAGGTAGAACACCCATGGGTTCAATCTCCAGTACCATACACAAAAAAGGGAATATTGAAAAATTGGTAATCATCTATTATCATATAATTTTCCAAATAAGATTTGGAGATAATCATATTTAGATGTAAAACTGTGCTTTTTCTCCCCCTTCTTAATATAAAGACATTAAATTGTATTTTATGGAAATACACCTCTTAAAATCCTTGTGAAAAAGTAAATCTATTTTATGAAATAAATGTGGCAGGTTTTCACCATGAGGTTCTCAGATGACGTGTGTCGCACGAGGGGCGAGGGCTGCAGCTGTTGAGCGTGTTGGTGGTCGCCTTCTGTTTTGTTCTGGCTATCAGTTACTGATCTTTAGGAACTGAGGTCACTGTTTTCCGATCTGAACATGCTGTGCTGTGACCGCCTAGGGTTCTTCCCTCATCTTTGCCAGGCTTCGACCAGGAGTGTGAGGTGGTACTTGCTGTGGGTGTGAATGCGTGTGGCCAGTTTACACATACACAGTGCTAAAACCGAGCTTAGCTAAGCTGGCACCTCTGTCCTTAATGGTACTGAGCCTGTGTAACTGTTACTAATTAATTAATCCAAACTTATTTACTTGGTCTGTAGTTAAATTCTGTTCACCAGGCAGGTTTCAATCAACCATGTGTAAGGTACTATGCTTACACATAGAAGTACAGAGGGTGAACATGCTACAGTTTCTTTATTCCAGGAAACTATAAATGGCTTAGGGATATTTTGATTCTAAGAAATGAAATCCCACTTGAGCTAATTTAAATAAAAATGGGGATTAGTATGAGAAGCCAGTGGTTCTCCTAAAACCAGGGTAGAAAATGGAGGTGGTTACATGAGAAATTCAGAACTAATAAGGCAGCAAAGGAGTCATGGCTTCTCTTTCAACCACCCTGACCAGCCTGGTCAACACTGGTGTCTTCTTCTCTCTGTTCCTCTTGTCGTGGGCTGTGTTATTCGTCATTTCTCTGCAATGTAGCCATCCACCTGCCTAGTAGCTTACATGGCCACATATTCAAGTCTAGCTTACAATACAAAATAACTGGGATAGAAAAGCTTCTCACCTGCTGTGTCTGCCGCGCCGGGACCGTGATCCAGGGCAGAGAGTCCTTTCTCCTAGGAAATAGAGTACAACCGGAAAGGGGGCCACCCTCTCGCCGGTTATGCAACACATGTTCGTGGGGAACCTGGCGTTAAACCATTCGTAGACTACCTACATCTGGGTCGGGGTTTCCTATGTAGCAGAGCAGCTTCCTTGTTAGGATCTATTGAAAGACAGGTATTTACGCCTGGCGCAGTGACGCACATCTGTAATCCCAATACCTGTGAGCCTGAGACAGGAGGATTGCAGGTTCACGGCCAGCCTCAGCAACTTAGTGACACCCTCCACAATTTAGTGAGACCCTGTTTTAAAATAAAAAATAAAATAGGACTTGGGGTGTAGCTCTGAGGTAGAATGCCTCTGGGTTCAATCCCTAGTACCTCAAAAACAAACAGACAAAAAAGACAGGCATTTAGTAGTTTTAACCAGAGGTGGGGGTCCAGGCTCCCATGATCCACTGCCCAATTAGTGGGACTGAAGGATTCAACTCTCTGGGAAGAGCACGAATAAAGTAGATGAAGTGAATGGCCCATTTCTTTGAGCTCCATCTGTAATACAAAGCAGAATTTGTATTAACAAAAATTTGTATTAACAGGAAGAAAATGTTTTTCTGGAAATTAGGAGGAGGTGGGTGAGCCAGGTGTGGTGGTGCATGCTTGTAATCCCAGTACTTGGGAGGCTGAGACAGGAGAATCACAGGTTTGAGGACAGCCTCAGCAACCTAGTGAGACCCTGTTTCAAAACAAAAAATGAAAAGGGCTGGGGGTGGCTCAGTGGTAGAACACCCCTGGGTTTAATCCCCAGTACTTCTAAATAAATAAATAAACAAATAAACAAATAAGTAAATAAAGGAGGTGATTGAAGGTGGAAATCCAGGATAATTTATTGAAGAACAGAGGCCTCTTTGTTAGAAGATTTCTTGGACTTGAGTGCAGGGTAGGTAGAAGGGACATGACCAGCAGCCAGGGACATTATAGGCTATTTTAGGAAGACAGAGGAGGTAGGGGAACCTGAAACAAAGAGTCTACAGTGGAGGAAACAAGAGGAGTGAAAAGATTCAGGGTAGAGTAAGAAGATAAATTTTCCCAGATGCAGTAACTGATTTGAAATGGGGCATGAAGCCAGGCATGGTGGCGCACACTTGTAATCCCAGTACTTGGGAGGCTGAGGCAGGAGGATCGCAGATTCGCAGCCAGCCTCAGCAACCTCGTGAGGCCTTCTGCAACTTAGTGAGACCCTGTTTCAAAATAAAAAATAGGGCTGGGGTGTAGCTCAGAGGTAGAATTCCCCTGAATTCAATCCTCAGTACCACGAAAGGAAGGAAGGAAGGAAGGAAGGAAGGAAGGAAGGAAGGGAGGGAGGGAGGGAACTGGAGAATGAAGGAGAGAATGGATCTTAGAGTCTTAGATGACTTTTCAGGCCTCAGACTTGGGTGAGAGGGTAGATGCTGGTGGCGGTTTAACCACGATTTCCTGAGAGCAACGTCAGCTCCCAACGTCCCGTTCACTTATGCCTCAGTGCTTGCCATTTCCCTAGCTGACTGTTGATAGCTCCTAACTATGCACACCACACTTCCCTTTCCAGCAGTGGCTTTCTCCTCTCTCCAGCATTTGCTTGGTGAAATACTCAGCTTAGAAAGTCTTTCCTGACCCACAGGCCTCCTCCTTTCTGGGTGCTTCCATACCATTTAATAGTACCATTAGTGTAGCTCTCGTGTGTTTGGATTGCAATTTCTTATTTAGGTCTTTTACTTGGCCATCGGCTCCTTCAGGACAAGGCTGGTCAGACGAGTAGGTGGAAGTGTGTTGATGACCCTGAGGTCTTAAGCCAAGTTGACTAGAAAGATACAACATAAACTAAGCTAGAAAACATAGGAGGAAGAGTGTGGAATGGAAAATGATGAGAATCAAGGTTCTATGATTTCAAAATCAACACTTGAAAACAGCATACAAGTACAAATCAGATGAAGAACATCACATTTAGAAGATACAGATATTTAATGAAAAGACTGAAGAGAAGGCACACATTAATAGACAGTCTGATGTCAGTAGCTTTGGAAGGATCCGTAAGGAGGCCATTGATCTTAGCCTCCTCTTCATTGTAAGTACTGCTTCGCCGGCACCCCCAAGGTGCTTTGGTCCCCCACTAAAGGGGAGCTCAACGAGCATTGCGGTATTGGAGAGCTCTAGTTGTTAGGAAGTGATTTCCTATCTTGTTCTTAGAATTGTCTTGAGGGGTCTCACTTGAGCTTTGTTCACTTTCCTGTACGTAACATCTCCCACATTTTCTTGACTTTCAGTCTTTTAATGCTCTCAAAAACCCAGAGGTAGTCTGTTCTTAGTGAACCCTTGCTGGCTTTTAGGGACCACTGCTTTTCGTCATACAACATATTTAGTACTTTTAATATTTAGTACTAGACTCTCGTCCAGGATAATTAAAAAGCCACATTGGCTTCCTTGCTGGAATGATTTGCAATTATATAATCAGATTTACAGTTTTAAGAACTTCCCAGTCCTCTTAAATCATCTTTCCCTTTAGAAACTCTCGCAGTGGCGCTCATGCCTATATTTCTCAGACCATTGTGAAATCTGCTGTCCTAACGTCCAGAGTTTATGGTTCCAGCCTTCCCTTCCCAGATGTTACGAGCACGGAGATATCATGGCGACTTTCTCCTAGATTTCATGGTTTCTTTTTCTCGAATATGTAAGGATACATTTTGAAGAAAATGGAAAAATTTTACAGGAGCCGCTGGGAGAAACATAATAGTGTTTCTTGGCAACACTGAAAGTGAACTGAAGATGTATGACATGAATTGACCCAGAGCAAACTGACATATTTATGTTACTTTATCCATTAAACTTCAGTGCTTTGGGGGTTAGGGAAGGAGAGAAAATGAATAGGTCAGTGCAGGTATAATAAGGATGAGAAGTTTTTGGTTAAACCTGGGGTGGCCTCGGCTTAATGACAGGTTGTTGAAGTGAGAGATAGAGAGCAGGTCGCAGTACTGCTGGGTTTTGAGAGTGAAGGACAGCAGAGTCCATCAGAGCCAGGGACTGAAAGCAGAGGAAGAAGAAGGGAAGTTCTGACTGCTGGGGCGTGTGGTGAAGGAAGTGGGTGGGTGGGGTCTGTTCAGGTGCATCCATTTCTTAGCTTTGCACTGTAGGGTCCCTTGTCAGACAATCAAGTACTTGTTGACTGGTGGAAGCAAATACTTTTACTGTTCTGTTGACTTTAGGGGATAGATATGAATTGAAGTGGTCACACATTAAATAAATTAGGTTGTATTTAGTAGGAAAATGAAAAAGTGACCATGTTGATAGAAAAAGCGAACAGGAAAAATTAATGTTTTTCATGGAGGCATTGCTTACATGATTAGTAAACTGGAAAATAACTTTCTCCAGTCATTCCCCCTTTCACTTTTTCCAGAGCATAGTCCTTATTTAAAGCCTCTTCTGCTTGAAAGGCTGAGTTCTCTGGTGCCATGGACCATGTAGAGTTTTAAGTCCTTTTCAGGGCATGGCTCTAGCTGGCTAGTGGACCAAAAGCAAGTCAGGCTGAGGAGGGGGCTCTTTTTTTGGTGACTGTTGGGCTCCACCTGGTGGCCTACAAGGCTCAGCTTTGGAAAAAGCTGTATCTTGCACACTGAGAGTCTCCTGGTCCAAGCAGAGCAAAAGTCAGAGGGATGGAGGACAATGGTCCTGGTGTAGTCCTCGGTCATTGAATTGTTCCTTTCCCCAGGAGCACTGTGTGCAGCTGCCAACACAAGAACTCAAGCCGCCATCTCCACCTGCAATTTTTAGTGCACTTTCTTGAAAATATCAAGTGTTAGAGAACCTTAGATACCCTCAGGCTTCTCAAGCCCTTGTGAGTGGTTTCAGCCTCTTCTCTGCTCCCTTTATGGCAACACTGATCCACTATCAAGCTGTAAGGCCTTTCCTAAGACTGCTCAGCATTGTTGAACCTTCCTCTTTCCCCCTTCTTTTGTCTGTTTTCACTGGTAGATCACTTTTCTTGAGGTCCCCATTCCTTACATGTTACCTTCTGCTATGTCATAATACTGAGCCAGAAGAAGGGACAGTAACTTGTTCTTTCCTACTGATCATGGAAAATGATCTGCAAAACGTACAGCCAAGGACACTGTGTATTTTCCATACTTCACTTTGTATAGTTGCTTGAGTTCTAGGTTCAGCCAGTGTTTGATTGTTCCCATCTGGGGGTCTCAGGGCTGTAATACCAGTTGATCTGTTGGCATGGAGTTTTCCACATGGGCCACTATGCATGGGAGCATTTACTTAAGAGAAGTGATGACAGTGGCAGTCATTGCATATGACCTGTGCATGGCCTTGTTTTAAGACCAACACTGTATAAGAATATTTATTACAGAAGAGAGGATGGATGGCTCAGGATACTAATGTTGACTGTTAAGTGTTTTTATTTTCTTTGAGGCAAACAGGTCAATACGAAGGACTGTTTTTGTTATAATTTCTCCTTTTTATAGCTGGTTCCTTCCTTCAGCAAATTTTTAATTTCGGCATCACCCAGGAGAGTCGATCTGATGCTTATTTATGTAGAATGTTTATACAGACTTCCCTATGGCCCCTGCCTATCAACTGTAAGAAGTTGGGAATGTTGTTTCAGCACTATCTGGATTAATTTTATGGTAGTAATGTCATTTATTGTGAATGGGAACAGTATCCATGGAGGAGCTCTGGTGAGTGAAGAATTTGAGGTGATGATTATTATAAATTTCTATAATGAGGAACACTTTCTTCCTCACAATTTCTTATTATTGCAGTATTAAAATTAGTATAAATTTTTAATTTTTTTGAAATATATTTTTTCATTGGTATTGGGTACTGAATCTAGGGGTCCTCCACCACTGAGCTATACCCCCAGCCCTATTTATTTATTTATTTATTTATTTATTTTTGTTGTTGTTTTTTGTTTTTTTGTGGTACTAGGGATTGAACTCAGAGGCATTCTACCTCTGAGCTACACCCCCAGCCCTGTTTTATTTTTTATTTTGAAAGAGAGTCTCACTAAGTTGTGGAGGGCCTTACTAAATTGCTGAGGCTGGACTTAAAACTGTGATCCTTCTGTCTCAGCCTCCCAAGTACTGGGATTACAGGTATGTGCCACCATGCCCAGCTCCTTTTTGTTACCATTTGGAGCGACACCATGGATTCTTATTCTTAGATAGTTTAGAAAATGTTAGCCAGAACTACTGTTGCAAGGTTGAGCAAAGTTTTATCATTAAAGGGAGAAATGGGGGACAGAGTAATCAAAGCACTACGCCAGAGGTGACGCAGTGGAGTGCCTTGAAAGTAAGGCACTGATGCCTTTGAACATATACAATTTTTATAAGAATCAATTATCTCTTGTTTTTCATCCTGCTTAACCAATAATCTTCTTTTCCCACCAAAAGCAGGTGCAATACTGTCAGTTATCTCTGTTGTATAAGTCCTTCTTGTTAGCCTTTTTTGTTCATCCTCACAGGGGCAGACATCACCAATCAAAATATGTTACTTGGTTAATAAGGTCAGGGGGCTTCATGAAGCTTGCTTTGTTTTTTGTTTTTATTTTCATTAAAGTTTAAAGCATGTGTATTGCCCACCTGTGTCCTTGGTGAGTTCTCAGCATCTCCTTATCTCTATCTGCTAGAAGTTACTTATTATGTTGAAAACTTGTTTTATAATAAACAAAAGAAAAGAAACAGGAATGTAGTCTTTTAAAGTATGGAGGATTTGGGACTATAACTATTTTGTGTTATTAGTAATTAATATTGGGTTAATATAGCTTGCTTTTTCATCTTTTAATGTTAGTCTTAGCTGTTGTGAAAGTCTATAATTCTTTTCTAATTGCATGTGTCTGTGCCTGCAACATTCAGTGTTTAGCTGGACTAACAGCCAACTTTTAGCTG
>PVJS01025921.1:0-27442 GCA_004027185.1 Glis glis
TCTACCTCTGCGCTACACCCCTGGCCCTATTTTTTATACTTTATTTTGAAACCAGGTCTCACGAAGTTGCGGAGGGCCTCACTAAGGAGAGAGAGAGAGAGAGAGAGAGAGCTGAGGCTGGCCGCGAACCCGGATCCTCCGGTCTCCGCCTCCCAAAGTACTGGGATTACAAGCGTGCGCCACCACGCCCAGCACAAGATAATTTTTAAGAAAGATAAGCTGCCTCAATTTACTACCACCACACCCGCTGGGCTACCTGGATCAAATTCCCACAGTTTCTGGCTTCCCCTCCATTATGATGAAATGTACCTTCCTGTATATCTCCCCACTTGTGCTGGAAGACCATCTCTTTTCAACTTCTCATAGCATCCATTCATTTCCTGATAACAATCTCTCCCTCTCTACTGAATATTTATTATTCATATTCTTCATCATGTTCCATTGATATCCATTTCCATTAACCTTACGAAATCCCCATTGACCCCAAGGTCCATCTCCATTTTCTGGAGTATTTCTCTACTCCTTTTCAAGGCAAAAATTTTGAATGGCGTCCCAGTATCCACTTCCTGTCATGCCCTTTATAAACTTCTTAGCCCATTATCTTACCTACATAATCAATTCTTTTTATCAGTGTTATTGGTAACCATCACCAAAATCTACCATGCTTCCGCACTTTTTTCAGAGAGGGGGGTGCATTTACACTTCTTTCTCTTACTCAATTTCTTGGCAACTTCAATTTTTGTGAGTTTACATTTTGCTATTTTTCTCTCTTATGTATTGACCATTCCCTCTCAGTTTCTTTTTCTGCATATCTGGCTCCCTAGTTCAACGTTGAAAAGCTGGGAGTGTCCCAGGGCTCCTCTGGGCTCCACTGTTCTCCATCTACAATGTTTTCCTTGGTGAGCTTTTCTGTATTCCCATGGTTTCAAATAGTGTGGAAGGCTATCAAATTTGTATCTCCATCACTGACCTCTCCACTGAGCTCTAAGCTCTAAACTGTAATTAACTGTAATTCTATGCTTAACATTTTCACTGGAACATCTAAACATCTCATTAATTCTAACATAGTCAAACAGAGCCTTGATTTCCTTGATTTTATCCCCAACATGTACCACTGGACACCTTCCCCCAAATCCCCACCAACCATCTGGTGCTTGGGTCCAAAAGTTAAGCTTCATTTTTCACCTCTGTCTTTCTCCCCTCCTCTCTCACATGCAATCCCTTAACAAGTTATACCAGATTCATCTCTAAAAAATAGATTTTAAACCTAACCATTCCTCTCACCTCTACTGTGATAGCCACTTGCAGTCGCAATCATCACCTGCACAATGTCCTGGTCTCCTACCTGGTTTCACCTCTCTCTCTCTCTCTCTTTCTCTCTCTTACACACACACACATACACACACACACACACACACACACACACACACACACTGAACTCTCTTTTAAAAACATAAATCCTCTCATGTTACATAGCACACCTTCAATGCACACACACTTAAAACCATCATTTAGTTTCCTTTGCACTTAGAATAAAATCTGAAGCCCTTATCACTGCCTACAAGAACCAATGTGACATGACCTAGTTCCACTTTCTCAGCTTCACGACCTGCCACTCTCTCCCTTGCTCTATATACTACAGTCCAAATAGCTTCCTTTTTGTTCTTAAACTCACTGTTGTGAACTGAATGTTTGTGTCCCCCTAAAATTCATATGTTGAAGCCTAAATCCCAGTTTGATAGTATTTGGAAATGGGGCCTTTGGGAGATAATTAGGACAACGTGGGCAAAGCCCTTACGAATGGGATGAGCACACTTCTAAGAAGAAACAGAGAAATTATGTCCATGGTTCTCTCTGCCATGTGAGGCCACAGCAAGAAGGTGTCTGTCAGCAGGCCACAGCAAGAAAGTTACTGGTGCACACCTGTAACCCAGTACTTGGGGAGGCTGTGACAGGAGGATCACAGGCTTGAGGGCAGCCTCAACAACTTAGGCCCTCAGCAACATAGTGAAACCCTATTTCAAAATAAAAAAATAAAAAGGTCCAGGGGTGTAGCTCAGAGGTAAAATGCCCCTGGGTTCAATCCCCAGTATCACAAAGGGGGGGGGGAGGAAAGGGGTGTCTATCTACAAACTGAAGCAGGCCTTTGCAAGAACTGGACTATGCTAAAACCCCAATCTTGGCCTTCCAGCATTCAGAACTGAGAGAAACAAATGCCCATGTTAAGCCTCCTGGTCTATGGGTAAAGCAGCCTGAGAAGACTAAGAGAGACATTTACCAAATCCTCTCTGCCCGGGCCTCTGCACTTGCCAGGGCCTCCGCAGGGAAGACTCTGCTTCCAGTCTCCATGGCCCTGTTTCAGTTCCTTCATGCTGTTGATCACTCTCTGAAACTTTCTTGCCCATTCTTTCTTTTTTGGCAGTACCAGAGATTGAACCCAGGGGCATTCTACCTCCAGGCTACACCCCAGCCCTATTTTTTATTCTTTATTTTGAAACAGGGTCTCACTAGATTTTGGAGGGCCTCACTAAGTAGCTAAGGCTGGCGGCAAACCCAGATTCTCTGGTCTCAGCCTCCCAAGTACTGGGATTACAAGCATGCACCACCATGCATGGCTAACCGCCCATTCTTTGTTGTTGTGTAGTTGCTTCTGTATGTGTTAACTCTCTCAAGGTCAACCTCAGGTGCCTTATTCACCCCTGGATCAAAAGCCTAGGCTGCCTACAGCAGGGTGGGCACCAAATAAACATGTGTGGCAGGAAGGTGAGAAGGAAACAGGGCTTAATGGTTTTCTCATAAAGGTAATGATTCAACTGCTTGCAGTTTCCCTAATGACTGTCTTTCCAACTTTCCCAACTAAATTTCATCTCTGCAAGTTTATGCGTAGCAAAGTACAGAGCACAGCTTAGCTCGGAGGCATAGCTCTGTTAAATAAAACTGATCTGACAGGATCAGACCACTGGGGTTTGGTCATTCGCATTCTGGATGGCTGCAAATGATAATGTGCCAAACCTCCTTGGGTACTCAGTGAACCACGCTCTCCACCATCTCCCTACACACTCCAGGCAATTACCCATCTGGTTTGCCTGGCTCACCCGGTTGTGTTTGAATGAGGTTGCTCAGCTGAAAGTGAATGGTGTGTGTCCAACCTGAAAGGCAGCCTCCGGCAGTTGTATCCCAAGCCGACTTTCATCCGCAGCCACTCTCTCCAGACAGGCGACAGAATCCTCCCAGATAGCAGCAGGACATTCAGAGACAGAGGAGGAAGAGTGGAGCCCAAGCAGTCGAGCCCCAGGCAGGAGGAGTTAGAAGACCTGGGTTCTAATCCCTCTCTGTGTCTAACTCACCGTGTGAATTGATCAAATCTCCGGACCATTCTGGGTTTCTGTTTTCCCAGCTGCAAACTGTGGGGTTCATGCTAGGTAATCTCTAGGAATTTCTTCCAGCTCTAACATTCCAGGCTTGTAAACCACCAAGGGGTAGGCATTTGCCAAGCTGCCGATTCTCCAACCAAGCAAGCCAATCTCCAACTTGCAGCTAGTGGCAATGTGACCGCCCTTTGGGTTTTTTATATTTGCCTAGAACCTCATAATTATGAGATGACCTTCACCAGACCCCTTGGACGTAGATGGGTGACAAACACCAATTACCCCTTCATTGCTGGAGAAGGAAGGAGGGCACAGAATGATGAAGTGACTCAGCCCCTATTTATCAAAAGTAGTGGTTTCAGGCAGACATCGGGAATCCATGAGGCCTTAGCTGCAGACCTGGACTTGGGATGAGGCCGCAGGGCCCTGCTAGAGCACATTGGAGCTTTGTTTTGTCTTGTGTTTTATTCTGAAATAGATGAAAAACACTTGCGATTGCAGTCTCTTTTCTGAACAATTCACTGCTATCAGCGCTAATGCAATTGGATAAAAGAAAGCTCTATTTACTTCAACAAACAGCCAAAGAAAATTCCATGTGGCCAGGCAATGAGATAGACAGGGAGAGTGTGGACTTTGAAGTAAGAGGCATTCATCTTTGTTTCGTGAGAGAACACTTTTCTGGGTATTAAGAAAGTACAAAAAGAATAAGACTCAGTTCCATTCATAGCTATCTTACTGATTAGCAAGATGTTTATTTCTTCGAATCTTGGTTTTCTTATATGTAAAATATGACTGAAAAAAATTTGCCCATAGTATTCTTGCAAGGAAAATATACAAAGAGAAACAGTAGTTACCTTCATTGTGGTTGCTCAATTAGCACCTCTCCCTCATGCTTCCTCCCTGTCTAGGGAAAGCAAATTAAAGTACTCCCTCCCCATACACTGTACCATCAACTCCCAAACCCCCCTCTGTCATTCTTATCACCCGATTCAGAAGGACCAAGGCTACTGAACTAGGTGGCTAATGATCCATGGGGTTAAGGATATTAGGAACCTTCCTAGCCTTGCCAAGAACCTGCTGTATCATAAGAAATGGTAATAGTGTGTCTCTTTTTAAAATAATAGAGTTCATCAAATTATCCCACAGACTATTTTGGGCACAATTAGGGAGGGTCTATGAACTTGACACCATAGCACATGCCTGTAATCCCAGCCACTCAGGAGGCTGAGGCAGGGGGACTACAAGTTCAAGGCCAGCCTGGGGAACTTAGTAAGACCTTATCTCAAAATAAAATAAAAAGGACTGGGGATTTAGCTCAGTGGCAAATCATTTGCTGAGAATGTGCTAGGTCCTGGGGTTAAACCCTGGTACTGGAAAAAAAAAAAGAAGAAGAAGAAGAAGAAGAAAGTTCTATGAAAGGCTCATGAACAACTGGACATAAAGTGTACAGACTAAGTCCTGTGATTTTCTTACAAGTAGCCTTTCATGTTGTACCCAAATGTTTGTACTCCTCTAAATAGCCACTTCAGCCCGCTTCTCCAGCGGCCTGGCCTCTCTGGCCTTGCACCAGCAGGAGCATCTGTGGAAGCCAGAGGGTAAGAATGAAGAGGCAGAAAGTAGGGGAAGAAAGGCTCTTCAATAAGGCAAATTCCTTATCACAGCTTGCTCCCTTTGCTTACTTCTCAGAGTTCTAGAGAGTAACACTTTCCAACATCAGGCTTCTCTCCACACAGTTAATAATAAAGAACGTAAAGCAAGATGACAAACGGGAGACAAATGTACGTTGGAGGTAGTCTGCGTCCTTCTGATGTCCACGGAGCCTTGACCTCTGTGCTTTCTAGTCTGGCCCCACTCCCAGCAGGCTGCGTGGTCATCTGCAGGTGGGTGAGCTCCTTGACACTCAATGTCCTCACCTTTGTTAAATAAGAAGGGGAGGAATACATTGTCCCCGACGCTCTTGCAAGCACCGAAGGAGTAACCCACACAGGAGCTGGCGCACGTGCCCACACGTGGCCGATAGTCACAGTGCTTGGGGGCCCATCAGTTAAAGGATTCATTAATCTTCCCATGGCCCCTGACAACAGTTTCAATTTCATTTCCCTTTAAGGTAGGAATAAATTTTATTTCCCTGAGAGAAATAATATCATTTGTAGGAACTATGTATTCCAGCCATCTATGTCATTAATAGATTTTCTGGGTATTTTAGATAAAAATGATCCAAGGATTACATTTTTTTTTTTTGCGGTACCGGGGATTGAACGCAGGGGTGTTCTACCTCCGCGCTACGCCCCCGGCCCTATTTTTTATACTTTATTTTGAAACCGGGTCTCACGAAGTTGCGGAGGGCCTCACTAGGTAGAGAGAGAGAGAGACAGGGAGAGAGAGAGAGAGAGAGAGAGAGAGAGAGCTGAGGCTGGCCGTGAACCCGGATCCTCCAGTCTCCGCCTCCCAAAGTACTGGGATTACAAGCGTGTGCCACCACGCCCAGCAAGGATTACATTTTTTAGAAACTCTGGTTTAGAGATACATACTCTAAACTATTAACAAGGAAGAAGGAAAAAGGCAGGAGAAGGAGGCACTTCTAATAATTTCCTCTGTTATTTGTATTCTAATTTGTATACATGTCTATACATATCTATATGTGTATCTATATATTTGTATTCTTAGATGTTTAGCAGACATCTATCTATTCAATAATTCTTTAAAACAGAAACCAATAATGAAAACATCACTTTATTTTTTTTTTTAGAATTTTGTTGGTGCAATACAATTATACATTGTGGTGAGATTCAAAGTGGTACATGCGTATATGCACACAACATCTCTTGGTGTGTTTCTGTTTTTGAAAATACAGATTCCTAGGTCTCACTCCCCATCTACTAAATCAGACGCTCTGGGAAACGCATGTAAATGGCCCAGATACAGGTACAGTTACAAAACCCCCAAGGTGCTGCTGCTGGCTGCCCAGGTTTGGAAAACGCTGTCAGAAAGCAAAACCTCCACAGCCAAGTCTGGCAAGCACTGCAGTCTCTCTCCTCGGTGCCCAGCGGAAGTAATCCCCCCTCTTGCTCCTGAACATCTGTGATAATCATCATGGAGAGCCGGCTTGTTTGTTAATGGGGGGAAGAAAAGCTATTTACCTAGTTTGCAAGCCAAGGGAGAGCTTAATTAATGTCAGAGCAGATACGATTTCCTCCTCTCTCCTTGCCCCAGGAACTCACAGGAATGACGAGAGGATTTTTAATTAATGTTTGAAAAGCATTCCGAGATCCCTGGATGAGAGGCACTGGAGAAGGGCACACTATGATTTACTGTTGTTATTAATAGTAGATGTACTAATAGAAATAATGATGTTCTCTAAAGTGATTTTTTTTTGAGAAAATCTATGACATCAATCGCCACTGTGTTTTTGTGGCAAGAATTTTTGGAAAGAATGATAGAGGAAAGAAGGTATAAGAGAAAGAAACACCTTTTTTTTTCTATTCAGTTTCTACTCGTTAGAACTGAATAGCATCTTGAAGTTCTCCCAAAAGAACTTGATGAGAACTTCTCACACTTTTCCTAGGGAAATTAAAACACTACTATTATTTCTGTGTTGCCAGGATAGCATTCTGAAGGAGCAGAGTCATGGAGGAAAGAAATCATTCAGGCATGGGAAACCCAAGTTCCGAATTTGGAGCTTCCATTCACTAATTATTAAGTCTCGGGCAGGGCACTTTAAGTTTCCTTATTGCTATACGTGGGAAATATTGAAAAATGCTCTGCCTGACTCACAGATCAATGAAGATGAATGGAGATAATAAATGCAGAGAAATTTTGCATCTGTAAGGTGTTATACAGATTTTATTGATGATGATGATGATGATGATGATGATGATGATGATGTTGATGATGATCGTTCTAGTCAGCACTGTCACAGCCATAATCTAAAGACCTGACCACGTAGCTTAGAGGAAAGAAGATTTCTTTTCTTAGAGTTTGGGGTTCAGACCATGTGAGGCCGGGGACCATGGATCTCAGGTCATGCCGGCGAGAGGCAGAGAGAGGGAGAGCACATGGGCTGCACTTCTCACATCATGGAGGCCGGAAGCAAGAGAGAGTGAGCAGGGGGAGGAGGAACTACATATAATCCTCAAGGCTGTACCCCCAGGGACCACCTTCAGCCACACCCTACTGCCTGGGTCACCACCCAGATAAATCCAATGGATGTATCCACTGCTCAGATTGACTACAACCCTCATGACTCAATTACATCAACTCTAAACATTAATAAATGAGCTTTTTAGGGGATATTTTATGTCTAACTATAACAATGATGATCTCACCAAATACTCAAATTGAGAGATGACAGAAATAATGCATATTATTTATGATAGCCCTTTGATATATGATTTTTATTTTATAAGGTGAAGTTTTTCTATGAGTCTTATGATAAGCAGCTATAGGAAGTTTAAGAAGTTAAATAGTTCTTCAAGGCTCACAATAATAGCCCATCTCTCCCGTCCCATTTCTTATTCCCAGTGATGCCACTTTTTAATTCTTTGGCAATTTCATTTGATGTTCATCTCTGCATCAAAAATTAACACAATTGAACTGCTGTATTTTGCTTTGCACAAATTTAAGGCATTATTTATCACCTATTTTTTTTTTTTTTGCGGTACTGGGGATTGAACCCAGGGGTGTTCTACCTCCGCGCTACACCCCTGGCCCTATTTTTTTATACTTTATTTTGAAACTGGGTCTCACGAAGTTGCGGAGGGCCTCACTAGGGGGAGAGAGAGAGAGAGAGAGAGAGAGAGAGAGAGCTGAGGCTGGCCGCGAACCCGGATCCTCCGGTCTCCGCCTCCCAAAGTACTGGGATTACAAGCGTGCGCCACCACGCCGGCTATTTATCACCTATTATGATAGACATATTAATTCTCTTTTAGTATCACCCTCACTTTCTTTTCTAAAGATGCAGTTAAATTTACTTTTGCTGAAATAAATATTCACTATTTACATAATTATGACTACAGAAATATTATTTATTGCTGACCCAGCTAATATATTACAATTTCATTTCCTTTCTTATACATCTCTTTGATTTTCTGAGGGTTATTAATGACCTAACATTTTTTAAAATTTTCTTAGATTTCTATCTACTTCACACTGGTTCTCTCCATATACTTTTTTTTTTTAATGGAACTAGAGATTGAACCCAAGGGCATTCTACCTCCAAGCTACACACTCAGCCCTTTTTTATTTTTCATTTTAAAACAGGGTCTTGCTAAGTTGTTGAGGCTGACCTCGAACCTACAATCCTCCTATCTCAGCCTCCCAAACACTGGGATTACAGACATGTGACACCATGCCTGGCTTCTCTCCATATACTCTTCCAGATCTATGACCCTCTTTTAATACTGCAATATTTTTCACATTATTAAATGCATCAGTAATACAGTATTTCTCTCTCTCTCTTTCTCTCTCTCTCCTTTCCCCCCTTTTGTCACAGACACTGCTCCTGGAGCCTTCTGTCTTCCTACTGTAATCAAGGCTGGTTGCATGCTAGGCCTTCTGCAGAGCTACCAGCCCAAGTTTCTCTTTGCCATCTTCAGAACTTCAACCTTTCTCCAATGTTAGGCTCCTTATGTCATCTGTTTCACCGTTTCCTCTTTCTTCATCTACTCATTTATTTTTTATGATAAATGCCTTCCACCAGCCTCCTGAAGAAGCGCATGGAAGACATCAAGTGCCTGAGTCCTCCTATATCTCAAAATGTCTATGACTACCCTGAGTTGACTGATGGCATTCATGTGGTTTCCAATTTTCATCTCTTGCAAACTCATGACCCAGTTAAGATTCTTGTAACATTTCCTTCCACAAGCGGATAATTTTCTCTGGTATATGTACTCAAAGAAACACTGTTGGATGTTAAAATAGGAACATCTTTAATTATATAAGATATTGCCAAATTGCTCTCTAAAGTAATTTCTACCGATTTGTGCTTCATGAGAAGGGCAAAAGTGTTCCCATTTAGGTCATTTTTCATTTATTATGCAGGGAACTCAATGAGCCCTTTCAATCTGAAGATTCGTGTCCTTTAGCTCAAAGAAAATATCTGGCAGTATTTTCTTAATGATTATTTCTCTCAAGTTTTAGTCTTTCTTGGAACTTGCAATTTACAGACAAATATAGAACCCCTAGATATAGTCTCTGATTTTCTTGCCTTTATTCTTTTATTGTTCATTTTATTACTTATTTTTACCATTTAGCTTTACTGGCCTTCTCCAATGTATATTTTTAATTGACAAGTTAAAAATTATGTATGTTTATGGTGTACAACATGATGTCGAAATATGTATATTTTGTGAATTGGTAAATCAAGGTAATCAATATATACTTTGCCTTACATACCTATCATTTTTTATGGTGGGAACACTTCAAATGTTCTCTCTTAAAATTTTTAGGTATACATTATTAACTAGAGTCACTATCTTATACAATAGACATCTTAAACTTATACCTCCTATCTAGCTGAAATTTTACATCCTTTGACCAATATACTTTGTCTAACATTTAGACCTACATTTCTTCTGCCTGAAAAATTTCCCACCTATTTTCCAACTTTCATGTTGCAAATTTTTCATTGATGTTAAGTCCTTTTCAGAGGTTTGCTTTCTTATTCTCTATTTCCTTTTCAAATCATATGTGATCACTTCATGGATGAAATTTATTTTCTCTTATCTCCAAGTATATTAGTTATAGTTAGTTTTTTTCTACTTTGTTTACTCCAGTGCATCTGTTTTCTTTTCATTCCTTCTCCCCCTAATTATTTCAGTTTCTTTCTTTTGATTGGATTTGCTTCTTAAATATCTGGTAATCATTTGGGTGTTCCTTTATATTTTAAAGTAATGCACTCAAAAATATCATGGGGGTCTTTGTACCCATGGTGTGGGTTTGACAACCAGTAGGCTTCAAGAGAGGGCATAGGAAGACTTTGATTTACTACTTCCATCTCCCATACCCTCTATCATAATTATTATCCCTAAGTTTGGATTCTCCCTATCTAATTTCTCCAGGAAATAAATCAACCTCAGGTCTCCTAGGGCATGCACTAGAGGAAGTGGAGATCCTGGTGGGGAAAGGATAACCTGTCATCACTTATTCAATCATGACTCCAGATGAATCTAATATGCTTAGATATTCAAAGACCACAAGTCGAGAGATATTAAAAGTCACTCACTTCCAAAATCTTTGAATTGCAGTGGTATAATACAAAGCAATTACAAAGGGCTGAAATATTAATTCTTACTTTATATTCTTTTACCAAAGACTGTAGGCTAATAAGTTAAAATTTCAAAAAGGGCAAAGATGTTAGTAAATTATTTTAAAGTCTCTTTCAAATGCTTAAAAGTTCTTAAAATTCTTGGCTTAGGTTTCTCTCAATATAATCTGATATCAATGATTAAACTAGATTTAAAACAGTGGTAATAAACTCACTATCAATTTAACACAAATCAAGCTCTCATGAATTTTTTACATTATATTTTGGGCTTCTTCAGTACTCTTGGATGTAAATAAACCTAGGCAGAAACCAAGTCGATTCTCAGATCATACCACTGAATTTTGCTTAAAACTACCTTTTAAATTTAATTATTTATAATAATAAATTTGCTTTTGCTTTCAGCGATAGATCGCTAATATGGCTGTCTTTTATATTTTAACCCTTACTCCAAAATAAATTCCCTCTTTTTAACATTCTATTATGCTACCAAAAGTTTCTGCTCTTTTATTTTTTTTATTTTTTTTATTTTTTTTGCGGTACCAGGGATTGAACACAGGGGCGTTCTACCTCTGTGCTATGCCCCCGGCCCTATTTTTTATACTTTATTTTGAAACCCGGTCTCATGAAGTTGTGGAGGGCCTCGCTAAGGAGAGAGAGAGAGACAGGGAGAGAGAGAGCAAGAGAGCTGAGGCTGGCGGTGAACCTGGATCCTCCGGTCTCCGCCTCCCAAAGTACTGGGATTACAAGCGTGCGCCACCACGCCCAGCTGCTCTTTTATTTTCAAACATGGAGATGGGTCACCTATCTTGAAAAACACAGAAACATGTCTTCATCCTGTAAATTCCTCTGAATTCTATTTTGTGTGTGTGTGTGTGTGTGTGTGCGTGTGCGTGTATGTGTGTGTGTTACTAGAGATTGAACCTAGAGGCATTTTACCACGGAACTACATCCCAATTTTATTTTTTATTTTGAAACAGGGTATCACTAAGTTGCTGAGGGCCTCACTAAGTTCCTAAGGCTGGCCTTGAACCTGTGATCCTCCTGTCTCAGACTCCCAAATACTGGGCCACTACACCTGGATTAAATTTTATTTATTTTAATCTTTTCCATTTCTATTCACTACCAAATGACTCTAACAAATTGTTTATTTCTCTGCCTCCAACTCCTTGCAATCTGATTCCTGCCATACTCTGGAAACTAGACCCTTACAGTCATGTTATCAACTTTTTGCTCACTTACCTCAACTTCTTCATCCAGTATCATGCCCTGACTGCCACTCCTGTACTGCCAGGTATGGTGGTGCACATTTTTAATCCCAGTACTTGGGAGGCTGAGACAGGATACAAATGGCCAATAAATGTATGAAAAATTTTTCAACATCATTAGCAATCAGAGAGATGCAAATCAAAACTATCCTGAGATTTCACCTAACCCCAATTAGAATGGCAATCATTAAAAACACAAACAATAACAAATGCTGGCGAGGATGTATGTGGAGAAGTAGGAACTCGAATACACTGTTGGTGGGATTGCAAGTTACTGCAACCACTTTGGAAAGCAGTGTGGAGGATCCTCAGAAGACTGGGAATGAACCTACCATATGACCCAGCAATACCACTTCTGGGTATCTACCCAAAAGAATGGAAACCAAACTACCAGACTAATGCAGGCGTATCTATGTTTACAGCTGCACAATTCACAATTGCCAAACTATAGAACCAGCCAAAATGCCCATGAACAGATGAATGGATTACAAAACTATGTGATATGTATACAATGGAATTTTATGAAGCCATCAAGAAGAACAAAATTACGTCATTTGCAGGGAAATGGGTGGAATTAGAGAACATTATGCTTAGTGAAATCAGTCAGTCACAAAAAGTGAAAAGTCGGATGCTCTCCCTTATATGTGGAAGCTAGGGAAAATAGGGTGTAGGAGGGACTCCAGACCAAGATGGAGAAAACCTCAGATGAGTAAAGAAGGCAACTTAACTGAGGGAGATGGGAGGGGGGAAGAGGGAAACACCCAAATGGACAGGATATACATACACAAATATATCAAAGTCAACTACTATGCTGAGCACGAGAAGGAGGGAAGGGCAGGGAATGGGGTTGGTAATTGGGGGAGAGCTAATTGATCCATGTGTGCATGTATACTTCTACCACCCTGAAACCTATCAAGATGTATGATTACAATGCACCAATAAAAAAATAAAATAAAAATTAAAAAAAGATTATCACATAGAAAATTCACAAATATATGAAAATTAAGTGACGCATCCTGAGATAACCAATGGGTCAGAGAAAAAATCACAAGGTAAGCTTAAAAATATTTTGAGATGGATAAAAATGAAAACACAATGTGCTAAAACTGATGGAGAGTAACTGAAGCAATGCTTAGTTATATTTATAGCTATAAAAATATTTATAGCTGTATTTTAAAAAGATATCAAGTCGGCAACTGATTTTTCACTTTTAAAAATTAAAAAAAGAAGCCGGGCGTGGTGGCGCACGCTTGTAATCCCAGTACTTTGGGAGGCAGAGACAGGAGGATCCGGGTTCACGGCCAGCCTCAGCTCTCTCTCTCTCTCTCCCTGTCTCTCTCTTTCTCTCTCTCTCTACATAGTGAGGCCCTCTGCAACTTCGTGAGACCCGGTTTCAAAAATAAAGTATAAAAAATAGGGCCGGGGGTGTAGCGCGGAGGTAGAACGCCCCTGGGTTCAATCCCGGGTACCGCAAAAAAAAAAAAAAAAAAAAGAATAGCAAACTGAACTCAAGGCAAGCATAAACAAATTTATTTCCATGTGGAAATAAATCAGGCATGGAATAGAAAAGAATAAAAAACTCTATAAAACCAAAAACTTCTTTCATTGAAATAATCAATAAAATTGACTTTTTTAGGTAAACTGACCAACAGAAAGTGAAGACTGAAGCTTGTAAAATCAGGAATGAAGTCCCTTTATAGAAATAAAAATGATTTTAGGTGAATATATTATATACTTACAAATTAAATTACCTAACTAAAAAATGAACTATTTCTCCTAAAAAGGCACATATCATTGAAACTGACTGAAGAAGAAATAGAAAGTCTGAAGAGCTACAGTATTTATCCCAGGAATACAAAGTTACATTAATAAATGAAACCAATTAATGTAACCATCATATTAACAGAATAAAGGACAAAAGTCATGTGATCTCAAGAGAGACTCGGGAAAAGCATTTGACATCCTCCAACTATATTTCATGATAAAATATTTACTTAACTAGGAAAAAAGGGGGAATTCTTCAAACTGATGAAGGGCACATATACAGAAAACACTGTTCACGTCATACTTTCCCCCAAAGATCAGAAACAAGATGAGGATGCCCTCTCTAGTTTCTTCTATTCCACTGCACTGGGGGTTTTATACAGGGATCTTGGGCAATAAAAAGGAATAAAAGGAATCTAGATTGGAAAAGGAGACAAATCTGCATCTATCCACAAGTGACAAGATCTTGTATATACATTATTCTAAAGTATGCACACAGAAAAAAATACCATTTGAACTAACAAGCTGGGCAAAGATACAGAATATGCAGTCAATATGCCAACTCAGTTACATTTCTATACACTAGCAATGAACAGTTCAAAAATAAGTTAAGAATTCAACTTATAATAACATCAGAAATAAATTTAAAGCTTGGGGATTCATTTTAACAGGACTTGTGCCCTGAAAACTACAAACATTATGGAAAGAAATTAAAGATTTAAATAAATGGAAAAATACTCCATGTGCATGAATTCAAAGACTTCATATTGTTACCATGGGAATACCCCCCAAGCTTATTTGCAGATGCAACACAACTCCTATCAAAACCCTAGCTATCTCCTGTGGAAAAGTTAACAAACTGATCCTAAAATTCATGACCATGTAAGGAAGGCAGAATAGCCAAATAATCTCGAAAAAGAACAAAGTTGGAGGACTCACATGGACCAACTTTAAAACTTTCTATGAAGATACAATAACTAAGGCAGGCAGTGTAGTATTCACATAGGACAGACATTTATCAGTGGAATAGAAATAAGAGCCCGGAACAGACCCTTACGTTTATGGTCAATTCTTGATAAAGTTACCAAGTGCATTCAAGTGGGGGGAGATCAAAAATGGCACTAAAATAACTGATATCCACAGGCAAAGGAATGAAGTTGGATCCTTATTACACACCATGCACAACTATTAACTTCAAATGGATCATAGACCTAAATGTAAGAGCTAAAATTAGAAAACTCTCAAAAAACATTTGGGACGAATCTCTTTGATCTTGATTTTTGCAATGTTTTATTAGAAGTGACACCAAAAGCACATGAAATAAAAGGAAAAATGCACAAACTGGACTATCAAAAATTAAAGTTTTATACATAGCACACCATATAGGGAGAGAAAGACACTCTACACAGTGGGAGAAAATAGATGCAAATCTTACACATGATATATATCCTGCATGTAGAATATATAAAGGACTCTTACAAATCAACAATAAAAAGATAAATAAGCAAAGAATTTAAATATACATTTCTCAAAGAAAAGATATGTAAGTGGCCAACAAGTACAGGCAAAGATGTTCAACATCATTAGTCACCATGGATATGCAAATCAAAACCACAGAGAGGTGTCACTTCACGTTCATTAAGACTGCTAAAATTAAAGAAAATAGCAAGTGCTGGTGAGGATGTGTAGACACTGAAACCTGAATACATTCATTGTTGGTGGAATTGTAAAATGCAGTCTCTGGAAAGCTATTTGGCAGTTCTTCAAAAAGATAAGGATATGATTACCATATGTCCTAGCAATTCTATCCCTACATACATATCCAAGAGAACTGAAAACACAGGTCCATGCAAAAACTTGTGCACAAATGTGCGTTGCATTATTCATAATAATCAAAAAGTGAAAACTCTTAATGTTATCAACTGATGAATAGATACGTAAAATATGGCATATCCGTGCAACAAAATAATATTTAGCAATGAAAAGGGATGAAGTGTTGATGTATACTATCAGTATTTTAATAATGAACATTGAAGATGTTATGGGAGGGAAAGGAGCCAGGCACAAAAGGCCATACATTGTATGATTCCATTTTTATTCAGTGTCCAGTATGAACAAACACGTAGAGAGAAAAAATAGATTAGTAGTTACCAAGAGCCAAAAAGAGGAAGGAATGGGAAATAACCACTAGTGAATATTTTCAAAATCTATCCAGAGATTATTGGAAGATAGCACTATGCTGTGTCAATAAAGATATAAAATAATTACTCTATGTAATAAAAATTTGTTTCTAATATCCCACAGCTAACTCAGTATTGCTGTAATTATTGCACTGTGGCTACTAGTAATAGCTTCCATTTTTATCATGCTTTATTCAAAGCACTTGTGTATATACCGCATGCTTTTTATTATTATTATTCAGTAAATATTTATTATTGATCTCTAACTATGTGCCAAGTTTATTCTTAGCATTGAAGATACAGCACTGGATGTGGCTCAATGGGCTAATATTATAGCAGTTGTAAATGAACAATACATACATGCAGAAATCAAAAGAAGCCCTTCGCAGCTAAATGCTAGTAGTTAACAAGAAGGTGGTACCAGCTGACGTTGGAGAGCTAGGCAGAAACCAGACACTTGGGGTCTGGGTGAGCCAGAATAAAGGTCTGTTAGTGTACTGATGGAAAGATTCAGCAGAGAGCGAGAAACTGACAGTGGTGAAGAGAAGGGGCGCCATAACCGAGCGGCACCTCTTTTGGTTTATGCCCTGTATTTGGAGTGACTTGATTAGGGTACAAGTATACGAATCACCCTATAAAATAATCACTCCTACAAAAACAGCCATGGTAAAGATAGTGCCCTCAGTTCTCACTCCGATGCAACCTCTCTACCCCAAACAACAACAAAAGACAAATAGAAAAAATGAAAAAGAAAACTAGAAACAGTTCAAAAATCAAGACAAACCCCTCATGGATGTCACCGCCTGGACTGGAGACAGGCACCGAAGACCTTTAGGTCTAATGAAGATCGCGACAGCCAGCAGGGATGGGGGCCAGGAGCTGGCTCCTTGCTTAAAGCCTGAGACTTCTATGGGGCTGTATCCTTTTCGTGGGGGGGGGGGAGATTCAAAACTATTCCCATCATTTGTCTAGAGGAGTGATTCTCAACTGGATGTATTTTCATTGCACCCTGCCCCTGGAGGTGTTTACTGCCCCCCCCCAGTGCTTTTATTGCCAAATTGACATTTGGCAATTCTGAAGACACTTCATTGTCAAAACTGGAGAGGGAGAGGAGCTACTCACATCTAGTGTATAGAACCAAAAATCCTATAACATATCCTACATGTACACACAGACACACAGACACACACACACACACACACACACACACACAGTCTCCACAACAAATAATTTTCTGGCCCCAAATGTTGATATTGCCAATATGTCCATAGCAAACTCCTGAGAACACTTGGTCTACAAGGTATCCTTCCAGCCATAATGATAGGAACATCAGAAAACATAGCATAATTTCTCAAAAACTAAGCCAAGATGTCCATCAGTTCAGTGATTAGACCTGTGAATCCTCCATTATCACTGAGAAGCAGCAGCAACAAAATGATTAAAAATAAGGAAAAAGTTTACTAAACAAAGGTATAACTTCGGAAAATATGTATGGATAGAAATCTACAAATCATATCGTGAAAGAGGAAATATAGAATCAGTTAATTATAATAGAACTAAAAATAAATCTTTTGTATCAATAAATACATTTTATTTTATAAAGAATATGCTATAAGTATGTTAACAGAGAAAAGCTAAATATAATGTGCAGCAACATTCGAAAGATGTACTATCCTAAACTAGCCCCCCCCACACACACACACACAAACAAAGCAGTTTCATATAGGTAGTTCACTGCAGGAAATTATCCCAAGGACACCACCATCCTGGGATGGGTGAGACAGGAAAAGCCAATCTAAGAGTGTGCTATGGATCTGACCACCACTACAGGCAACTGGTCATGAGTCCACTAGGGACCTGTATGTAGCCATGCGAAATACCTCAGAATCATCCACCCAAGAGATGGACAAGGAGAATATTTACCTACTGTTCTCCCAACCCCATTAGTCATGGCTCTTTTTCATGGTAGGGCTGAGCAGGTCTATGTCATACATAGCTGTTAGCTTATAGTTACACAGTCAGTTACTATGAAAGCTGGAGTAAAATAAAAAGTGGGCCAAGAGAACGTGAGGCAGGACACAGGCTCTGTCTGATATACATACGTCAAACATGTGGCTCAGAAAGGCTGAAAATAAAACAGCTTGGCAAAGGCTTATCAGGTAAATGCACATGGGGGGAAATTTCAGACAAGGTCGAATTTAGGGCCAATAGTATTCAAAGGATACAATTCACAGGAAACATCTAAAAATTACAAATATCTCTGCACCAAATAATTCTCAGACATTTGTTAAAACTGTAGAAAACACAAGGAGAAAGAGACAGAAAACAAAATCCAAATAAAATTTTCAGGAAGTCTTAAATCCAAGAAGAAATCAAAGAGAAATAGGCAGAATATTTAGAACATAAAAAATTAAAATAGAAAAAAGAGAAAAAGTATAAATCTTTAAAATGATTCTAAGAGGCTCATATATATATATATATATATATATATATATATATATATATATATTCCTGTTCTTCAATACATATACTAGATATCATAAGGATGTCAGTTCTCCCTATGTTGATCTGTATTTAGTGGACTCCCCATCATACAAACATTTCATTTTTAGCAAGACAAACTGATTTTGATGCTAATATCAAAACACAACATGCAAGAAATACAGGAAAAGTCTGAAAGAATAATAAAAAGTAAATTGCCCTCCCTACTCTAAAGTTTATAAAATTACAGTGCTTAGATACTATACATGAGTAGACAAATCATTCTAATAGAATTGAAATTTTAGAATTAGACCTAAATATAATCTAGTATATGATAAATGTGGTATTTCATTTCAATGGAAAAAAGATAAATTATTCAATAAATTGGTTTGACATATTCGCAATGTTTACCCTGATTCCTATCTTATACTTACACAAAAAGTAGATTTCAGATAGATCAAAGATTCAAATGTCAATTAGGTATAAAAATACAACACAAAATTCTGTGATAATTTCATTCGTAATTTTGGAAGAAGGCCTTTCTAGGTAAGACGCAAAATTCACAAACCCTAGAAGTAAAGATGATAATTTTGAGAAATAGAAATCAAAAGAAATTTTTAATTGTTTGGTTAAAAAAAAGGAAAAAAACACCATGCGCTAAATCAAAGAAAGGAACTACAAACTGAAACAAATGTTTGATACTAATTTTACTGTGATCTAATTTCTAATTTCTTTAACCTACATAGCGTGCCTCCAATTCCATAAGAAAATGATTAATATATATTGAGAAAATATACAAAGAATTTAAACAGACAGGACATAAAAGTAAATATCTGAAAAAAAATGTTGGCCCACTGCAGGGGATCAGAACATACCAAAATATGGGTGTTTTGGTGACAGCCTCAAAAATGCTCATTAAAACAGGCTGCTGGCTCTAGTAAGAGTAATGGCTGCCATTGATTAATGAGCAGCTGAGGGGTATACCAGGAGAGACGTTTTGGTTTTTTAATGAGATTCAAACATTTTCTATTCTGAAAATAAAATTCAGAATATACCATGTATAGTAATGTAAATTCTAAGTGTGTGTGTGTAACTGGGAATTTAACCCAAGGGTATTAGACTTCTGAGCTACACCCCCAGCCCTATTTTATTTTTTATTTTGAAACAAGGTCTCATTAAGTTACTGAACGCTGGCCTTGAATCTGTGATCCTCCTGTCTCAGCCTCCCAAGTACTGGGATTGCAGGCAATGTGCCACTGTGCCTGGCTATGTTATAAATCTTTATGGTAGTGTTTTTGAAGAGTCATTTTTTAGTGGAAGATATAGTAAAAACAGTGACTTCTTCTCAATGTCATCTTTATTAAGAAATGATCTTTCTCTTTCTCTTATTCATCACACGATGTGTGCTGTGGCCACACGTAGAAAGTAGGACTTGCATGTAGTCACCTTTATCGTATTCATGTCTGCCCCACCCCAGAAGACCATACATCCCTTGAGGTCATCCCTAGCACCTCATTCATCTCTGTGTTGCCAGCATTCATAGCAGTACCACAAAATAAGAATTTGTTGAAGCAACACATCCCTTGTCCTTAAAATTGGCGTTGGAAGGAGCACTCCTGGGGAGGGGGCAGAGGGTGCCGCAGACAGGGACATATGGCATTGCCCGGTTAGCATGGGCTGCCCATCCATCCAGAAGAGATCTGACTGTCCTGTCCCCTTGGTTACCCTGACTGGTCACTTGACTATTCAGCTGCCCTTATTATTGTAATCCCTCAGTTGGCCATCTGCTCTGCTCACAGGGGAAGGCTGGCCCCAGGGAGAGGCACTCAGCTGCCCTGCATCTTCCAATCAGGTCGATTACACCAGTGCTCCTTAATTGCTCATGACAGCTCGGCTATTGTGTATGAACCATCAGTAATTTCCAGTTCATTGTGGCTAAAGATTCTGGACTAATGAAGGTTCCAGCCTGTCTCCCAAGGTCCCTGGCACCGCTCCCCATGTACTGTTGCTCAGCATGCTCGGTTCCATTTCACACCGTATCGGCTGCTGAATTTCAAGCTAGTGTGTAGGTTAAAATAAAACCGAACCACAAAGGACAGAGCAAGAAGAAGCATCATTTAAAGACAGTGACTCACTTTCAGAAAAGGGGCAGGGGTAGCCAAATGCTGACAATAGCCCTAATGGGTCTTTTGAGCCGCAGCCTGTAGCCCTGAGCACAGATTGTTCATTTGTTGCTGGTTGTGGTGGTGGTGGTGGTGGTGGTGGTGGTGGTGGTGGTGGTGTGTGTGTGTGTGTTCATCTCAGCAATGACCAGTTCCACAGGTGATTGAAGTGAACAACTTCCTGGATCAAATTTAGGCTTTGGGATAATTTCAAAAAAGTGAATTTATCTTTCCAAGACTTCTCATTTGAGAAATTCTGGAGAGCATTTTCATCTTGCCCTGGTATAAATGAATAATCCTCCCAAAAACTCACCACGCTGCGAACAGTTGGGTTCTTTTGGTCGTGATAGTGAACAGAGAAAACGTTGACGGAAATGTCCCAGGTGCCACATTTGAAAAGTCTGAGTTTGTAACAACAAAGAACTCTTCTAACTTTGACTGATACTGAGAAAGTTAAACCTTAAGGCACCCCAACGTCTATCTACCTCTCTCTGTCATATGATTACATACAATATTCAGTTGGTTGCATATTGGAATGTGTTCTCAAGGCCAAGGGCTCCACTGCTACTGTATTTGATAAAGTAACTAACACAAGGTCGATGTCCTGTCAACTTAACTGTCTCCATTTTCAGACAACCATAATGGGAGCTCCGATTCATACAGATGCCACTTCGGACAGAGCATCAAACCAAGTCAAAAGCCAACCTTTCTGTCAACTCACAATGTTGTAGCTAATTATTTTAGATCCAATGTTCTTTCTTAGATTCAAGGAATTTTCCAACCAGAAGGGAAATTACAATCCCACTTTGCCAAAAACCCTCCCTTGAAAACTAGAGTCCAAATATGTTAAATGTGTTTCCAAGTCACTGAGAGCCTCGTGCAACTTCCACTTGCCTAAAAGACCCTCTCTCTCTTCTCTCTCTCTCTCTCTCTCTTTCTCTCCATGCTCATGCATGCACATGTGCGTGTGCACACATACACGTGCGCACACACTCACACATACACACACAGTTTTCTGGTATATCCATTACAAAATGAAACTATACCATTGAATAATCCAAAATAATCAAAATTAGTTCCTTCTTTTCTCTTCTCCCAAAAGCCACATGAAGACTATACTAGAAAGTGATTACTTCAGAAAATATTTCAAAGAAATTGTGAAAACCCACTTCCCAGGGCTTAACAAGCTAAATTCAGTCTAAGATGAAAACATGCTTTACAGAAAGTTAAGACAATGCATATAGAATTATTGTCTTAGAAAAGCTAACTGTCTGTTAGAGGTGAGATCACATGTACATTTTCTTCTGCAGAAAGGAAGTTAGTATATCCTTGTGGATATTCAGGAAGGAGTGCCCACAACCTTTCCTGGTGACCCATCTCTGCAATGCTCTAGTGAAGGGAACCCTGAGCCAGTCAGAGCGCTGAGTTTCCGTCAAGGCAGAGTCTGTGCCTCACCCAACGTGTGACCCAGAACAAATAGGTTCTCCAACCCTCATTTATAAATTAGAAGAGATCCTTCCAACACTGCCTTGCTGGCTCCATGGTTTGCACGGCCTTTACTCTGGTTTTATCACTTTTACACAGAGAGTGGATACATGTCAAAAATAAATTAGTTAAGTCTATAGGCTATGATATTAAAGTAATGAGTGGATCATGTTTTTTTTAAATTTATCATGCCAGCAGTTGTCTTCAAGATAAGCATTCTTCCTTCTAAGTGATTGTCTTAGGAGGCTATACAGCCTCAAATGGATTCATATGACACATGCAAAACCTCACTGGATGACCTCAGAACCTCCTTGCATTTCTCCTAACAGTAAAGGTTTTACCTGCTTACTCAATTTACTTGCCAGATTGACCACAGGTCATTTATGATAGTTTCCCCAAATCAGAACACCACAGACAGAACAAGAGGTGTCATCACTGGGAATGCATCCAATATGCAGTTATAAAAGGACAGAAAAAATGCTTCAAGTCATAAGAGTGCAGGGGAGAAAATGAATCTTCTTCCTCTATCCATCTGAGGTTCTTTGGCTGGGGCTCTGCAATTTAGATTGACAAAAGGCAGACTAACAAGAGAAAAACAAATAAGTTTATTAACATGTGCATCACACACACCTTTGGGCACACTAGGTGATGAGGTGGGTAATGAGTAACTCCAAAGTGTCAGGGGTCATTAGAACCTGCATGTAAATAGCATCTTAAGAAAGAATAATAAATGTTTAGAGATTTGGCAAGACAAAGGTAAAGGAATTTAAATTTCCAGGGCTGCAATCTGTGAAAGCAAATATATAGGGAATCTAATGGAAGAGAAGGACTATTTAGTAAGGTTTGTTGGGCAGATTCCCTTGTGCCCTCTCTGGGCTTATTAATGGTCTAGAATTATACCCAGTGATTAACTTCTGTTCTTCCTGGTAGACAGTCAGGGACATATTTATAAGTTTACATACTGCTTTTAGGCAAATAGGAGGAGTGCAGAGGGCTTTTCTTATATCTGCTTCTTCTCAGTTATTTTCAGTTCAAAATAATCAATGCACCAGCCAGGCATGGTGACGTACACCTGTAATCTTGGTACTTGGGAGGCTGACACAGGAGGATCACAGTTTTGAGGCCAGCCTCAGCAACTTAGTGAGATCTTGTTTCAAAATAAAATAGGGCTGGGGGTGTAGTTCAGAGGTAGAACTCCCCTGGGTTTAATCCTCAGTATCATAATAATAATAATAATAATAATAATAACCAATGTACCCAAGTTATATACTTTGAGATGGTGTCTGCTATTATCCTTCATTAGCAACCATTGAAGATGAATATATCCTCCCAAGGAAAGGAGGATGAAAGAACTTTATTAGTTAAATGTTTGAATATATCGTACTTTAAAACTCAGTAGCACAGAATAGAACAGAGGGTCCAGGAATAAACCTTCACATATATGGTCAAATGATCAACAAGGATGCCACCATTCAATGCAGAAAGGATGGTCTTTGCAACAAATGGTGCTGGGAAAACTGAATATCCACAGGCAGAAAATTGAAGTTGGTCCTTTAAATTGTATGTAAAACTAAACTTAATGGATCAAAGACCTAAATATAAGGAAAAATCCACAAAACTCTTACCAAAAAAATGTAGGGGGAGAGCTTCATAAGATTGGATTTGGTGATGATTTCATGGTCATGACACCAGAAGTACAGGCGACAAACATGAAAATTTAACACTTCTTTGCATCAAAGGATACTATCAGTGGAATGAAAGGCAGCACACAGATTGGGAGAAAATATTTACTAATCATATATCTGGTAAAGGATTACTATCCAGAACAGATAAAGAACTCTTACAATTCAACAACAACAACAAAAAAATGAACAACTCAATTTAAAAAATGGTAAAAGGATTCAAAGAGGAATTTCTCCAAAGGAGATATACAAATGGCCAATAAGCACATTAAAAGATGTGCTTGGGATTATAGGCATGGTGGCACATTTTTCTTATATTTAGGTCTTTGATCATGTGCTTGAGAGGCTGATACAGGAGGATCACAGATTTGAAGCAACCCTCAGCAACTTAGCAAGACCCTGTTTCAAAATATAAAATAAAAAGGTCTGGGGGTGTAGCTCAGAGGTAGAATGTCCCTGGGGTTTAATTCCCAGTTCAACAACAACAAAAAGATACTAAAATACTTAACATCACTAATAATTAGGGAAATGCACAATTAGATAACACTTCACATGCATTAAATAGCTGTTATCAAAAATGAAAACAGAAAAATTAAAAAATAATAAGTGCTGACAAGTTTATGGAGAAACCCTTGTGCATTGTGGGTGGCAATGTAAAATTGTGCAGCTGCTGTAGAAAACAATATGAGAGTTTCCAAAAAGTTAAACATAGAATTACCAACAGTTTCACTTCCAATACATACACAAAAGAATTGAAAGCAGGGACTCAGATATTTGTACACCATTGCAGCATTATTATTATTTATTATCACCAAAAAGTGGAAACAACACAAATATCCACTGACAAATGGGCGTGGTGGTGCACTCCTGTAATCCCAGTACTTGGGAGGCTGAGACAGGATGCCAGCCTTGGCATCTTAGTGAGACCTTCAGCAACCTAGTGAGATCCTGTTTCAAAATGAAAAATAAAAAGAGCTGTGGGTGTAGCTTGGAGGTCAATGCTCCTGGGTTCAATCCTCAGTCAAAAAAAAAAAAAAAAGAAACAAAAGAAAAGAATGTTATTCAGCCTTGAAATGGAATGGGATTTTGACACAAGCTTCAACGGGGGTAAAACTCAATTGAAGACATTATGCTAAGTGAAATAAGCCAGGCACAAAATGACAGATATGTATAAGCCCCCTTACACAGGTACCTAGACTAGGCAAATTCATAGAGATAGAAAGCAGAATAGAGGTTACCAGGGGCATGGGACTGGGGCTTAGTGTTAAATGATTATAGAGTTTCAGTTGGGGATTTTACTAATCAAGAGATAACTTGGTATTCAGCTACAAAGAGTTTAGGTGATTAACGGCCTACAGCTGTTAGCACCTTCTTCAGGATCAACCTCAGCTTTCTAGCTGAGACCACACTTTTTCCAAACAACCTTTAGCAAATCACTAAACAAGCAGAGCTGTGGGGCCTGGCAGTTCCTTCTCAACACCAGAATCACAACAGGTAAATTTAACTCTAGAGCTCCCTTTTGACTGGCTGAGATTTTGTGAGACATGGTGTGTAGATTTTCCCTGTCCAGTCCTGCTTGTCCTCCTCTTCTATTCCTCAGGTATTAACTCCTATTAAACCCCTTGCCCTCCCTGTGTCTGATTCGCAGCCAGCCTAAATGGCAGAGTTGTAACCAGGAGCAAGTCTAGAGAGTAGGTAGTCAGCTGGGGTCTGAGGAATGAATCACTCACTACCCACCTGACAAGGAACCCCCACAAATCGGACTTGGAGCATAAATAGTCTGTGGCATAGAATGGAGGGCCAATTGCTATAACTTTCACTGGCGGTGACTTGAGAGAATGTTCCAGTGCAGGGGAATACTCTGGTTGGTGAAATCATTCTGTCCATTCAAAAGTAAAGGGAGAAATTGCAAAACTACAAGGACAGTGAAAAGATCAGTAGTTTCCAGGAGTTTGGCAGGGGGTACAGTGTATGCCCATGAACAGGGGAGTTGGAGGGTCATTCCTAAACTAACTCATTGCCCTCCAGAGAGAGAACGGAAAGCTGAGGGAAGTTAAACAATTGAAAACTAAGAGTAAAGCACAGACTGATTCAATTCACCAAGAAGCCCTTATCTTCTGCATTCAAAGTTGAGTTACTACAAAAATTTGGAAAGCTTAGAACACTGCTTGGCTGTGGCAGATCTGTTTGACCAAGGGCAGGACCAATCCTCCTGGCTCTGTGGACTTAGATCCTGAGAAGCCAAAATCTTAAGGGGGGAGCTGTGTCCTAGATGTCCCACGTGTCAGTTACACATTTTCCAAACAATGTCCCTGATCTCGACATAGCAGACCTGACTCAGAGGTTATGTTGAGTGAGTAGTAATTACATTGAAACCCATTCCCTAACAGATGCACCTTAGTTCAGAAATTTTCAAAAATAGATTCTCCAAAGTAGATATAAGTAATGTAGAAAGCAGGTTTATCTAAAAGTATGTTTGTTATAGCATTATCTATAATAGGGAAAAAAATGAGAAACAACCATAATATCCCAAAATAGGAAACAAACTAAGTCAACTCAAAAGGAAACAGAACTATTATGAAAAATTGTTTTAGAAGTGGAAGTACTTATGTTCAGTATCTATTATTTAATAGAAATTTCAGTTTATATATTGGATTATCACATTTTATTTTAAAAATGTATATATATACATATTCATAAAAGCCATAAAGATTTATACTAAAATGTTAATAATTTTATGTCTTGGTGTCATAATGAGTAAATTTTTTCTTCTACTGTTAATTGTGTTAGTAGTTAAGCAATAAAAATGCTTTTGAGTTTTTTATGTTTTATACTTTTTTGGTGCATTATAGTCTCACATCATAACATAGTTCATAGTGATAGAAGAAAAGAAACTTCATGATCCAAAACCAGTTGTTTATGGCACTTTGGAGAATTTCCAAAGTGTCTCCTGCCACCAATTCCCTATTCCTCAAGAGATATTTAAATGTAGTATTGCATACTAACAAAATGAAATTTTAATATTAAAAAAGAGGACAATGGATTACCAAATTTGCAAATCAGATATTGGGGGATTCAGAGTGCTTGTTCAGAACAAAGAACGAGGCTCCACCACATAATAATTACATTATTCATTTATAAGGGTGGTAGGTCTCAACGTTTTTCTCAATATTATACCTATGTGGAAAGGAAAAGAATGTTCCCAGTAGGCAATCAAAAAGATTTCTTATTATAGAATTGCAAAATAGCACAACCGCTTTGGAAAACAGTGTGGAGGATCCTCAGAAGAATGGGAATAAACCTACCGTATGACCCAGCAATACCACTTCTAGGCATCTACCCCAAAGAACTAAAACCCAATTACCAGACTAATGCATGTGTATCTATGTTTATAGCAGCACAATTCACAACCAGCCAAGGTGTCCATCAACAGATGAATGGATCACAAAACTATGGGATATGTACACAATGGAATTTTACGCAGCCACAAAGAAGAACAAAATTACATCATTTGCAGGGAAATGGAGAGAACTAGAGAACATCATGCTAAGCGATATTAGTAAGTCACTAAGAGTAAAAAATCGGATGTTCTCCCTAATCTGTGGGAGCTAGATAGAATGGGATGTAGAAGGGACTTAGAAGGGAAGAAGAAGAAATCTTTAGATGGACAAAGAAGGTGACCTAACTGAGGGAGTTGGGAGGGGAGTGGAGGGAAACACACTATAGCACATGATGTACATACACAAACCTATAAGACTCAATCACTATCCGGAGCATGAAAGGGAGGGAGG
>PVJS01025922.1:0-27447 GCA_004027185.1 Glis glis
TACTTGGGAAGTTTTCCTCTATCATTATGAAATAGCCCTCTAGATCTTTTAGTGCACCACTTTTCTTAAGGTTTGCCTAATATTTCCATTTTATCATTGAGTTGTAGGAGTTCTTTTCATATTCTGGAGACAAATTATATTTTTCATTCTGGATATAAATGAAAATTTTCCTATTAGCTACATACATACTTGCTACATAAATACTTGGGAAGTTTTCCTCTATCATTATGAAATAGCCCTCTAGATCTTTTAGTGCATCACTTTTCTTAAGGTTTGCCTAATATTTCTTTTTTTTAATATGGAACACTTCACGAATTTGCGTATCATCCTTGTGCAGGGGACCATGCTAATCTTCTCTGTATCATTCCCATTTTAGTATATGTGCTGCTGAAGTGAGCACGTATTTCCTTTTTTATCCTTTATTTTTCAACCTATTTGTGCCTTTACATTTAAAATGGATTATTTTTGGACAGCATATAGTGGGATTGTTTTAAAAATATTACTTCAAGCCGGGCGTGGTGGTGCACGCTTGTAATCCCAGTACTTGGGAGGCGGAGACCAGAGGATCCGGGTTCGCGGCCAGCCTCAGCTACTTAGTGAGGCCCTCCGCAACTTCGAGACCCGGTTTCAAAATAAAGTATAAAAAATAGGGCCGGGGGTGTAGCTAGGAGGTAGAACGCCCCTGGGTTCAATCCCTGGTACCGCAAAAATAATAAATAAATAGAAATATTACTTCAACAATATCTCTTTTTTAATTGGAGTGTTCAGTACACTTAAATGTAATAAAATTATTGGAAGCCAGGGCACGGTGGTGCACACCTGTAATCCCAGTACTTGGGAGGCTGAGATAGGAGGAGCACAGGTTCAGAGCCAGCCTCAGCAACCTCGTGAGACCCTCAGCAACTTAGTGATATCCTACTTCCAAATAAAAAATAAAATAGGGCTTGGAAGTATAGCTCAGAGGTAGAATGCCTCTGAGTTCAATCCCCAGTAACACGCACACACACACACACACACACACACACTCTCTCTCTCTCTCTCTGTCTCTCTCTCTATATATACATATACATATACATATACATATATACACACACATATATATGTGTGTGTGTATGTGTATAAAATTATTGGTTGCTATGGATGGGTTTATATCTGCCCTCTTGGTATTTATTTCCACTAGTTTCCTGTTTTTGTTTCCATTACTTAATTGTTCTTTTATTGCCTTATTTTCAATTATTAATTTTTTATTCAATTTTTTGTGCTTTTATTGGTGCATTATAGTTATACATCATAGTGAGGTTCAAAGTGATACAAAAATTATAATTTTTCCATTGACTTCTTAGTTGTATCTCTTCTTATATATTTTCTTTATTGGTTGTTTTAGGACTAAAAAATGTCCCCTTACCTTACCAAAATTTATTTAGTGTCAATATTGTACCACTCACAGTAGAATTTTCTCTCTTTTCAATTTCTACCTCACAAATCTATTAACTTTAAGACAGTATAATCCAATTTAAGCCCACCTTCATCTGTGCTGTTGCTGTGATGGTTCTATGTACATTATAAACCCAACTTTTACTGTTTATTTTTCATTTGATAGTTGTCTTTTAAGGAAATTATGAGAAGATAAAAATAGTCTTTTTTATTTTTCTACTTATTTACCATTTCTGATAATCGTCTTTCCTTCAAGTCTAAGTTTTCATCTTGTGTAATTTTCCTTCATTCTCTAGAACGTCTTTTAGTATTTCTTCTACTGTAGTTCTCCTGTGACAAGTTGGATCAGCTTTTTATTTTTACTCTCAGCACTTCTAAGATATTTGTTTTTTTATCTCTGTTGTTTCTGATGGGGCGTAAGCCGTCATTTTTGTTATTGTCTCCATGTATGTAATGTCTGTTTTCCTTTGTCTGCTTTTAAGATTTTCAGAAGTTTGTGGTATTCTTAGGTGTTCTTTTCTTTCTATTTATCCTGCCAGGAATTCACTGAACATTTTGTTCTATAAGTCAGTATTTTTTTTAAATCAAACTTGGGAAAATTTTGGCTATAATTTCTTTAAATATTTTCTTTCCCTATTCTTACTCTCTTCTCTTGGTATTAGACTTTTTGACTTTTGTCCCACAGGTTTCTAAAGTTTTTTATTTTTTAAATCAATTCATCAATTTTTTTTCTCTCAGCTGTTTAGGTTAGATAATTTCTATTGGTCTATCATGAAATTTCTAGACCTTTCTTCTGCTACCTCAAGTTTTTGGCTAAGCTCAGCAAGTGATTTTTTTTCCCTGTTTCAATTATTAGAATTTCCAGTTTGGAATTATTTTCACTTGCCTTCTTTTTTTTTTTTTTTTTTTTTGCGGTGCCAGGGATTGAACCCAGGGACGTTCTACCTCCGAGCTACACCCCTGGCCCTATTTTTCATCCTTTATTTTGAAACCGGGTCTCACGAAGTTGCGGAGGGCCTCACTAGGTAGAGAGAGAGAGAGAGAGAGAGAGCTGAGGCTGGCCGTGAACCCGGATCCTCCGGTCTCCGCCTCCTAAAGTACTGGGATTACAAGCGTGTGCCACCACGCCCAGCTACTTGCCTCCTTTTTAAAATTTCCATTTCTCTTCTGAAATTCCCTATCTGTTCTCTCATTAAAGTTCTTTTTTCCAGCCAGGCATGGTGGCACATGCCTGTAATCCTAGTACTTGGGAGGCTGAGACAGGAGAATCACAGGTTTGAGGCCAGTCTCAGCAACTTAGTGAAACCCTCAACAACTTAACAAGACCCTGTTTCAAAAAAAAAAAAAAAAAACCAGGCATGGTGGTGCATTCCTGTAATCCCAGTACTTGGGAGGCGAAGACAGGAGGATCACAGGTTCAAAGCTAGCCTCAGCAATTTAGTGAGGTTCTCAGCAACTTAAAAGACCTTGTTTCCAAATACAAAATAAAATCGGGCTGGTAGTGTAGCTTGGAGGTAGAATGCCCCTGGGTTCAATCCCTGGTACCGCAAAAAAAAAAAAAGAATGAATGAATGAATAAATGAAGGAAGGAAGGAAGGGAGGGAGGGAGGGAGGGAGGGAGGGAGAGAGAGAGAGAGAGAGAGAGAGAAAGAAAGAAAGAAAGAAAGAAAGAAAGAAAGAAAGAAAGAAGGAAAGAAAGTTGAGAGTGTAGCTTGGAAGTAGAACCCTCCTGGATTCAATCCCAAGTATCCAAAAAAAATTCCAAATATATTTCCTTTAGTTCTTTGGAGCTATTTATGTTAGCCACACTAGACTCTTGTGTACTTACTAAAAGAGTCACTTTAGGCCATAATAACTAGTTTATCTATTTATTTTGTTTCTGCTATTGAACAAAAAAGTTTTGTGCATATTTATAATTTTTGTGTGAAGGACATTGTGGACGATGCATTGTAGAAACCCTGGATTCGATTATTTTCTGTTATAGCATATTGATTTATTCATTCTTGTAGTCTGTTTAATTGCTAGCTCATTGCCTTTACATTGTATATACTTGGTTTAACATTCTGTTAAGGCAAATCTGGGGATTTGCCAAATGTATTATCCAAACCCCTTCAACATAGCGGCACCCAGCCTACAATCGGTCTCTCTGAGCATCTCATAAAGGCTAGCTTTTCCCGGAAGGCCTGTTCAGAGCAGTCCTACAGCGTGGCCTTTACGGTGCTTCAGCTGATGTCTGGGCGCTCACAGGTGTGAGCGTGTCCGCACCGTCTCCCTGGAGCTCCCAGCCCTGTCGATTCATAGTCCTGGGTGTGTTGCAGCCATGCTGTTAGTCACAATGCACGCACATCCCAGCCCGTGAGCCCACGCTCCAAGACGGGCCGAGGATCTCGCTAGGCAGCTCTACCTCTCTAGTGCACAGTACTTAAGATCCCAGCTTCTGTACCTGCCCTGACCCCGCCCCTGCCTTCTCAGCTCAGGGGCCCCTGGTGCTCTGTTCGGACTCCAGCTGTTGCACGCAGGCCAGGCGGAGCGCGGGAACTGCCACGGGAGCAGTGCTGAGGACCACAGCACCGTGCTGCCTGCTGCTCGGGCCTGAGCAGACTTACCGCGTATGTTTTGTTCCACTCCATGGTACTTAACAGTGGCAAGTTAGTTGGCTAGTAGTTACCTCACTGTAGCCTGAAGTAGATCTCTAGGCTTTCAAAATTTGGAATAGTGTATATTATGATCCCAGGAAAAGAAAATTTAAATGTTTGGTATCAGGATTAAACAAATTAGAAGTGTTATAGTCTTTTAATTTTAGCCTTTATGTTGAACTAAAATAAACAATGTTTACTGTCTTTTACATATACATAAAGTATATAGATTCACACATCTATACATATCTTTATTTATATTTAAATCCATATCTAAATCTTGTTTCCTTGTATTATCTTCCATATAGTATTAATAAGATTATTTCTGTACTTTACTCCTGGTAAGTTCTCATGTATCGTTCCCTACATATTTTACATATACTTAAGGTATATAGATTCACACATCTACACATATCTGTGTTTATATTTAAATCTATATCTAAACCTTTTTTTTTTGTCGTACCGGGGATTGAACCCAGGGGCGTTCTACCTCTGCGCTACACCCCCGGCCCTGTTTTTTATCTTTTATTTTGAAACCGGGTCTCACGAAGTTGCGGAGGGCCTCACTAAGTAGAGAGAGAGAGAGAGAGACAGGGAGAGAGAGAGAGCGAGAGAGAGGGAGCTGAGGCTGGCCCCAAACCCGGATCCTCCGGTCTCCGCCTCCCAAAGTACTGGGATTACAAGCGTGCGCCACCACGCCCAGCTTATCTAAACCTTTTATCCTTGTATTATCTTCCATATAGTTTTAATAAGATTACTTCTATATTTTCCTCCTCATAAATTCTCATGTATTATTTCTTAGAGTACAGGGTAGAAATACAGAGCCATTCTGTGACATCAAGGTCAGAGTTTCCAGAGAAGAGAGAGACTCTTCTTTTTTTCTTTTAAAGGATCACAGTAGAGAACCTTTCTTTTTAATTTTATGTTTATAATAATACGGTGTTCACTATTTTAGCCAGGTTACTAAGCCTTTCATTAAAAATATTAGGACAAACCAACCTCCTCCTAATATGTAATGAAACATATCACTTTAGTGTCATTCTTGTCAAAATCTAATACATCTAATCATGAAGAAACATCAGATAAACCCAAATTGACAGGCATTCAATAACTGGCTGTACTCTTAAAAAATGTCAGGTCAAGAAACACAAAGAAAGACTGTTCCTGATTACGGGAGATAGAGTTGATATGACTAAGGGCAATGCATGATGCTGGACTGGGAAAAAGTAGCTATGGATGACATTATTGTGATAATTTATAATGCTTGATTATAAATTCATTAGTTAATATTATTATGTTAATATTACATTTCCTGATTTTGATAATCATGCTATGGTTATGAAAGACAGTGTCCTTGTTCTAAGGAAACATACACTGAAGTTTTTAGGGATAAAGAGGCATGCTGTTACTAATTTATTAATGGTTTAGAAAATAATATGTAAGACTGTCTCCCTCTCTTTTCCTCCCCCATATATATCTATATGTGGATATAGATGTAAAGTAATGAAGCACATGGAGCAAACTGAACAACCGGTGAATCTCTGGGTAAAGGGTATATGGGAGTTTCTTGTGTTGCTATTGTGATTTTCCTTCTTTTTTCAGGGACATAGAGGTTTATTTAGGAAAGTAGGAAATACATATTCAAGGGAGAATGTGGGCCATCTCAAGAGGGAGAGAGACTTTGGTAGTGTAGGACTCTCCTTTGTAGGGGACTTTCAAGAGGGCTGGACAGGAGGCATATGAGGGTCATCATGTTACCATAAATAAAAGGGGCACAGAAACCCTTTTGGATTCAAGTAAGTCTCATGTCATTGAGACCTTTGGAAGTTGAGACCACTTACTTTGTATTTCAGATGTTATGTTATTTCTACTCTTTGCTATTCATTTGCTTTCTTCTGTATACTGGATCCATCTGCTTTCTCTTGGTTTCTGTTCTAGAACTTGGGTTTTTTCCCCAAAATAGCTATCTTGCTGTCTTAGTTCAGATTCTTTAGAGAAATAATCTGAATGATTATTCTTTAGCAAATAGGTTGCTTAAGCATGTGCTAGGTGTTTACTCCTAGCTTGGTCAATAAAGACTGAGATGGGACAGGTGGGGCGTGGTGGGTTGGGTGTGGTAGACAGTTACGTGGTATTTAGGGCCAGCCCTCTGAGGGTATGACAAGTTCTCGAGAAGGTATTATGGGAAGATTGTTCAAAGAATTATATCCTCTGTACCTGACCACCTTTGTTACATGACAAGTTCTCTAGAAGGTATTATGGGAAGATTGTGCAAAGAATTATATCCTCTGTACCTGACCATCTTTGTTACATGACAAGTTCTCTAGAAGGTATTATGGGAAGATTGTGCAAAGAATTATATCCTCTCTACCTGACCATCTTTGTTACATGACCCTTTGGGTGTAATTTCTTGTTACTAGACTCCAAAAAAGCTTCTGTTAAGGATCTTCCCACTCATTTAGATCACCCATCCCTTTCTGCAGAGATAAAGAAATATCATGTGATTTAGAGGCAAGAGAAGAAAGACATTCAGAATTTTTTGTTTTGCATAGTAAATATATAACTGTTTCCATCACTCATAGTGGTTAAAAGTTATGATTCTGTGTTACATAACTTTCACTTACAAAGTTTTAAAACTTCATTTGATATGCTTGTTAATCTTAGTTTATGTTCATTATTTGTTTTGTATTTGAAGCAGTCATTGAGAATATAAAATGTGTTTCAAAAATTTTCAAGAAAATATTTTAAAAACACATTTTTAAAATATATGCTTTTATTGGTGATTGTAATTATACGTCATATTGAGGTTCAGAGTGATAGGATCGCACATGCACACAGCACTGGGTGTGTTTCCTCCGCTCCCACCCCGCTCCCTCCCCATGCATATCCTTGAGATTGGTATATATGTACATAGCATGATTTAAACTGTCCTTCACTGAGTCTCCTTTTTTCCCTCCCTACATCCCTCCTCCAATCCTCTTCCATGATTCTACTGGCATCTCTCCTGATTTATCTGAAATCCTTTTTGTTTCCCAATTTCTCTCTAGCTTCCACATAGGAGAGAAAACATATGACCCTTCACTTTCTGAGATTTGTTAATCTCTCTTAGTGTAATATTCTGTAGTTCTATCCATTTTCCTGCAAGTGAAATAAGTTTGTTCTTCTTTATGGCTGAGTAAAATTCCATTGTATATATATACCACACTTTCATCCACTCATCTGTTGATGGACACTTAGGTTGGTTCCATAATTTGGCTGTTGTGAATTGTGCTGCTAAAAACATGGATATACATGTATCACTGTAATATTCTGACTTAATTCCTTTGGAAAGATACCCAGGAGTAGTCTAGCTGGGTCATGTGGTGGTTCCATTCCCAGTCTTCTGAGGAACCTTCACACTGATCTGCATAGTGGCTGTCTAATTTACAGTCCTACCAACAGTGTAGGCTAGTGAGGATGTGGGGAAATAGGAACTCTTATACATGTTGAGAATATATTTCTAATATTTTAAAAGCACATCTTTCTAAAGGTTATAGACTAATATTTCTGCTTTGCTCTTCTCCTTGTACTGAGTATGGTCACTTTAATTATTTCATTGACTATAATTCTCATAATCCATTGAGGTAAGCATAATTTCCCTTATATGCAGGAGAAGAAATAGAGTGTCAACGTGTGGCTTGCCCAAAGTCACAATTAATATGTGGTGGGATTAGAATTAGAGCTGGAAATGAGGACTGTCAGACTCTTGCGAACATATCCTTTTAAATTATAAGGGATTAGATAGCCAAATACTTTCACATTTGAGATGATCAATTGTATGTTGCTCTTCTAAAAGCCGGTCACTATTGTTCTCATAATTCTTGGAGGCAGTCATTATCAATGAGCATTGATGACGTTTGTGTTGGCCCCGCTCAGCACGCTGTGGCCGGGGTGTTGGTGGGGGAGCCCAGGAACTGTGGAGGAGTGCTTGAAAGGAGACAAAGTCACTGCCTGGAGGGAGGGGGGAACTGGAGGTCTGTGATTCCAGGAGAGAACTGAAAACCTGATGAGAGAGGTTTATCAGTAATTCATCAGTACTTATAAATAATTTGCTGTTTTTAAGGATATCCATTCTCAAATTGTCACATTTCGGTATGTAGGTTAGTAAGAATGTTTTGAAATAAGTGTGTGGATATGAGCAAAGGAAAGAAAGGTTAGAAGATACCTATTAAGATGAAAAATAATAAAGGCTAGAATACTATGTGGATTTAAATGTAAAAGCAGAATAGCATGATAAAATGACTTGTTTTTTTGGGTGAAGGGAAGACGGGGATAAATCTGCACTCAATTTATTGTCATCTTTGCCTACCAAGTGAGATTTAAGGGTTTTTAATTAGTTTGGAAGTAATTGAAAGAGTGTAGGCAACATATTAGTATATGTAATGGGATTGCTAGAACTGGGGCTATAAGGTAAAAGTGGAAAATAATACTTTCTTTTATGTAGGGAGTTATTTTAATTTAATTGTGCTTTGTTTTCAAAGCAAAAATTAACAGTACCTTTAAAATATTTTCTTTGAAGTTGGACATGAAAACAAAAATGATGGAAGCAAAATTTCATGAAGAAAAGCTTAAGCTACAGCAGAAGCACGATGCTGATGTTCAGAAGGTAGGGTGTACGTCACATTAATTTTACTGGTATTGAATATTTAAAATATTCTAAATCTTGTGATGATCTATTTGTCTACCCATCCACCCACTTATGTACTTCATTATAGTTTATGTTGTACATGGAATTTGCTAAAGTAACACACCAGCAGAAGTTGATCTGTAAAGTTCATTTGAAAACATGTGGTTATTTCAAACCTTATATTTATGTTACTTTTTTACTCCTTCTTCAAATATTATTTCAAGGCTGGACTTCTTACACTTTTTTTTTCTTCATTCTATCATTACTTTATGAAAGTTGAAATAAGACCTCAACTGTCTTAAAGTTTGCTTTGTCATAATATCCTTTTAGTTTTCTGATCATCGCAGATTTCTTTTTTAATTTAAAAAGGAACTCTTGGATTTTAGTTCTCTTTGGTATGGATTGCGTGCACTGTTCTTCTACACTGATGGGGAAAGCTTCTTTTTTCAGTAGTTCATGGAGATTTATACCTTCCAGTCTTTCAATCTTTTTGTTTGTTCCTTTAGCTACCTTAGTTTTTTTTTTTCATTTGTGTGTTGTAACTATTAATCTTAGTGAGGTTCAAAGCGATACAAACATACATGTTAATTTTTGTAGATATATTTTGAAGTATAAAATCATGATTAAATTTACTAAATGATTAAATTTAAAGCTTCTGATACAATATAAATCAATTTTTATGCAATTTTTGGTGTAGTGTGAGCTCATTTTTCTGATTCACAATAGCAGAGCCAGCTATAAAAGAGGCCCATTACATGTCATCTTCCCATGTATCTGGGAATTCTTGTCATTGTGCATTGAGCTGGTAGAGGCAGTTGTGGGAGGATTCAGGGTATGCGCAGCTGAAAGATGTTCTATTCCAGTGCAATGGAGTGAATTGTACTATCCCAACATGTCAAGTTTCTGATGGCTTCTCTTTGCCATTTTATGACAGTTTAATGTCTGAATTATATTTTAGGGCATTGCCTAATTTATTATTTATAGTCTCTTTAAAAATTGATACATGAAAATTCTAAATAGGTAACATATTTTTTCAGATAATCAGTTATTCAAAATGTGTTTAGTAATGTTTTCAATGCACTGTAAGATAATTTTTTAAGTTTTTGAGGGGAACCACTTAGATTGACCAAGTCTTGTGAAAAATGTTATGCATATTTTAAAAATTATGTGTTCTATACTTACTACACTATACTAAAACACTTTGCATTTATTTTCAGATTTTAGAAAGAAAGAATAATGAAATAGAGGAATTGAAAACTTTATACAAAAAGAAACAAAATGAAACTGAGGAGACCATCAGAAAGCTTGAAAAGAAAGGTGATGTTGTAATGTTATGTAAATCTTTTAATAAAGTTTTCATTTTATTTTACTGATTATAAAATTTGAAAGTAGAATTCCTGACCTTTTGTGAGCTTCCATCAATGGATGGATTTATATGGACTTCATATGACTGGTCAAAATGTGTGTGTGCTCGCTTGCCTGCATAGTGGTAACAGCTAGTGTTGTGATTGACAGAAAAAACAGTAGAAGTATTCCCCATTTACACATTCTTTAGGAGCGAAAAGAAAGCATTTAATCAAGTATTAAGTTTACTGTGATTATGGGTCAAAACGTTGGAAGCAAGCGGCAGTCACAGGAGAAATGTTGTATTTTTTGGAGAAAAGAACTTTTATTAGATTGTATAAAGTTTGGTAAGATTTAGTTTGAAGGAAGAGTTCCCCATATTCACAGATAGGAATGCTGAGATCAGTAAGTTGTGGGAAGGATGCTGCAAAAGTATTTAGCTAGAAGGGGAACCTATGCATCCAGATGTAGATATGAAAGAGTAAGGTGTTGACTTGAGGCCAGATTAAGCGTGATCTTGAATTTCAGGGTCATACATTTGAACTTTATATTCTAGAAGCTGGGATGCAGAGAAGACAGCATGTTTTAAGAGGTGTAGTGTGGTAAGGGTGGGTGTCTCGAACAGAAGCAGTGGGGGAGAGGGAGGGAGGTCTACACTCATTAGAAAACAGGCTCTTATTCTAGCTCTGCTATTCAATATCCAATATATGAATATACGGCATTAGGAAGTCTCTGGATCTTGGTTTACTCCTTATAAAATGAGTAAAGAATAAAGACTATGTAAAGTCCCTCCCTTCTAACTCAAAGATGGCGGGTTTCTGCAATTCTGTAATTATGCACATAAAGTGTTAAGGACCCAGAATATCAGAGTGATGGCAGTGGGAGGAGTGAGAACAGAACTGGAGAAGAAAGTTTGAGAAGTGAGTTAGGATTTGGGGAGTGATCAACTCTAGGCAGAGGTGAAGTGCGAAGGGGAAAGGAGGGTTTGCACTGCCAACCGGCTCTCCCCCGTCACCATACTTGAATATGTTTGAGTGAGTGCTAATGCCCGACCACTTAGCATGGCAGTTACACATAAATTAATCAATGAAATAGATATTTTTAGATTAACTTCTAGTCTTAAAGGTTGATGAAAGTACTTAGAAATTTCTTCAGATTTTTTCTCCAAATATTATCAATGACTATAAAAATATTTTAAGTTTATTTCCAGGTTTTATTCCTTAGCCTGATTCAAACCAGGCATCTCAAATATGCCTAAGGTTTAAAAATACTTCAGTGTTAAAATAATGTTTCTTAAGGCTTTTGAGTTGCAACCAGATCTTAGTTTAATGTTGGAACTGTAAAGTAAAATATATTGTAGAAGCTAAAGACCACTATTAAGTGAACTTGGATTCTTCCCCTCCTCTTATGTGTTGCATAGTTGAAACATAAAAGAAGTTTCTAGGGAAATGTTTTAGAACATTCTGCTGTCTTAAGTAAATGGATAAAAACATGTTCAGTAAATTAAGAAAATGTTACATTGAAGTAAAAATGCAGCTGAATTTATTTTATCATCCAGATAACATAAACAAATTTTCTCTTAAAGAAGTGACAGTTTAAATAATTTTAGGAAAGAAATATAAATGATTTATATGGTAAATATTGATTTTATTGATTGATTGATTGCTATGCTGGGGATTGAATCCATGGCCTTGCACATGCTAGGCAAGGGGAAATATTGTATATAATATAAGATATTTCTATTATAGTAACATAAACCTTAAAAGTGATTTTAAAGTATCTAGGAGCAACAATATATTGAAATGCTGGGTTTTTTATTTATTTATTCAGTGCACATTTTTTAAGAACCTGCCTGTGTGTTACTATTATGCCCTATGGACAAAAAGTTGAAGTTGAAATTTTTTTTCTTTAGTGAAAATAGTCTTATTAAAGAGAAAATAGGCAAGTAAACAATGATAGTGCTATAAGCCACTCAAAGGAGAAATATGTGTGGTTTCCTGGGAAAGAGCTTCTTTCTGTCCTGCATGGGGCAGAATCCGCTTGGTGGATGGTCCATAAAGATGGTGGTACTTGAATTGAAACTCCAAGGATGAGCAGGAGGTTTTCAACAAGGGAGGGATGGCATTCCAGGTAGATAGGGGATCATACTTAGGTAGTGATATGGGAAAGAGAACGTCCTCGGGAATCTGCAGATAGGTTGGTGTGTTTTACAGGGCAGGTTTAAAATGTGGAAGTGGGAAGAGACCTGGCCAAAGAATAGCTGGATCCCGAGGAGCTGGTTTCCGTGTTAGAGGCTTTCCCTTGGGCCTTTAGGTGAGAACTATAGATTGATTTTTGGCTGAGGCGCAGCATTCGTGGATTTGCACTGTCAAAAGGCCTCTTTAAAGCAACGGAGGACCCATTAGAGGCAGAATGACACCCGAGGAGAGCACACTGTTAAAATTTCCTAGGGAGAGAGTAAAGACCAATTCAATCGAGGTGGCCTCTGATGGTAGAAACGGAGAAAGAGGGCAAAGAATAAGATGTTTTACAAGAAAGAATTGAGAAGACTTGGTGAAAAGTTGAAGTAGCTACTAACTGGTAAAGTACATTTTATATCATCAGACTCTTATGTGGTTTCTAGAATTGGTTTAACTATGTTTTCATCATTTTTGACAGTTCAGACCCTTATACGTGACTGTCAAGTTATCAGAGAGACTAAAGAAAACCAGATTGTAGAGCTAAAAAAGATATGTGAACAAAGTACAGAGTCTCTGAATAATGATTGGGAAAAAAAGGTAAGCTACCTAACATTGTAATAGAAAAAGATGTTTATGCTTCAAAGTGACATATTTAACTACAAAAGTCATGGATTTCATAGAATATGCAGAAAAGCAAGAAAAAAGAAAATAAAAAATAATTTAAAATTCTGGACTAAATAACTAGAATAGCTACAATCATGTTTTGATATATTTCCTTCTAGAAGTCTATGGTTTATAAAATAGTTTTCATTTAGAAAACATACGTTTGACTCAATTCTTGCATTTAATTAATTTTCTGGATTTTTTTGTCATAGTCAATAGCTTTTAAGCAAAATTAGTAAGGAAATGGCAGTTTTACTTTTGATTTGGGGCCATTTCTTTCCTGAATTTTCAGATAACATTCAATCTAGACTAGAATTTACAGTATACACTTGGTTTTGATGTGAATGAAATCAATAGTGGATGGATCATACTTACATGCATATGAAGAAACAGTCAGATAATAGGTGCTGTGGGCTTGGCTGTGTTCTTGAACTAGCAAATAAGTTCACTTTTGAGTACTAGATATGATACTGGTTTAAAATGTATGGTTCAGAAAAAATATGAATTAAACCTATCAGGGATTTCGGGGATCACTTACAAGTAGTCAAAACTGCATATGTTTAATTTGTGAAACACAGGCTACCACAGAGCCATCCTCGCTCTTCCTGTTCAGGTAGGAGCTAGAATCGTAGTTCTTGGACCCCTCACCAGTACTATCACCATAATCGTTGCCTGCATTCTGCCTCTACTTCCCGCCATTTCTGTCTTCTCTTTTTCTCCAGGGTCTTCCTAGTCAAAAAAGAGTTCACACTGCCTGTGTCCATGTTTCTCCCCTGTTCATGGAGAGTGAATCAAAGATGTCATGTAGACTTTTGGACTTCTGCTCTTCCCACCTGCCCAGGGGGGTGGATTTAGGGAATACGAGTTGAAATTCCATTCTCATTAAGATAAACGAAGGAATGCTCACAAGGTTGAGAGCACAGATTTTTAACCCCCTTCAGAAGCTGTTGAATCTTGTCTGGTCCTCCTGTATTTGCCTTTGTTTCTTTACCTTAGCTTACGTAAATAATTTAAAGCCTTATCCACCTAAACATTTTATGTCTACATAAAATTTTTATCAGTAATGACCTATGTGTATGATACATATAGTATGCAGTTCTTCCTAGGCATCCTCCTCATTCTCTATTTGATTTACAAATGTGATCTTTGTGTCTATGTTTGTATAGACGGTGGAGTAACTAAAAGTAGTTTCTTATTAGGGGTTTGGGTAGAGGAAAAGCATTTTTTTACATTAATATTGTGCAAAATTTGCCAGGAATCCCTGTAATCTTGGTCTTTGGGAGGCTGAGACAGGAGGATTGCAGATTTGAGGCCAAACTCAGTAATTTAGCAAGACCTTCAGCAACTTAGCGAGACTTTGTTTCAAAATAAAAAATAAGAAAGGACTAGGTGTAGTTTAGAGGTAAAATGCCCCTGGATTCAATCCCTAGTACACACACACACACACACACACACACACACACACACACACACAGATATATATATATATATAAGGCATATATATATATATATATATATGGTGCAAATTTTTATTCAAATAAGATGAATAATACAGACAATGAGATAATACTTCTAATCAATAACAATATTATAAAGGCTTATATTATTCTGATTTATTCTAATACTAATGTTTAACTGAGACATTGCATTACTTGTCTGATTTATTTACTATTTTAACCTGAGGTAGATAATTCCCCTTAATGTTTGTTCATCCATTAAAAATGTTCAATTCAGAAAAGAAAAGAAAAAAATTAGGTGTTTCTTAATCATACTCTTTATATAATATCTTTACTTAAGATTTATTGTGGATTTTATATTTTCTGTTGTTGAGGTACACACACACACACACACACACACACACACGGGAGTATCGGAAAATATCTTTTTCTAAATTTAAAACTAGTCTATTTCATAGTAGTGAAAGAGTCTTGATCTCATCATGTAGCTCCACAATGCTGTAGCAGAAATGGAAAAGGAAAAATTTGAACTTCAAAAGCGCCACACTGAAAATATTCAAGAATTGCTTGAGGATACAAATGTACGTCTGAATAAAATGGAGGGTGAATACATGGCACAGACACAGTCCACGGTAAGTCTTTCTTCTTTTGTAACATTCTTAGAAACTGTGTTTTTAATTTCTATGTCCTCATGCCTCACTGTTGTGCACTATATATAAATGTGTTGTTGAATTAAAAAAATATTTTACTTTCCGACTTGATACAGATTTACACGGGACAATGGGCAGTCCCTTGAAATTTGCTGAGGGATTTGGCTCTACATTGTTTGATGTCATCTTCATTTTAAATCTTAAGAAACCTTTCAAATCTTTCTTCTTTTTTCCCATTGATGTTCAGGGATAATTTTTCTTTCTTTCCTTTTTTATAATTCTTTTTAACCGAAGACTTGATTTTTTCCTGAAAATATTTAATGCTCATGGGAAGGAAGTCATAAAGGAAGATAGGAGTAGCTTGATGACTCTGATAAATTTTCTTGTAGATCATCTTGTCTGATGAACCATGTACTTGGGTAAACCTGAACATTTCCCTTACTTAAAGGAGGCAGAAAGAGGTCACTGTAGCCAGGCTGCACGGCACAGAGGCCACGGACATTCTCCACAGTGAGATGGCGGGTCCCTCTGAAGAGCCTCCTCACTGAGTGCACTGCCGCAGAGTCTAGGTCAGAGGGAGCGCGTGTCTTCAGCCTGTGGAAGCTCACCTGACCTCCTGATGTGCACAGGACTGGAAGAGCTCTGCAGGCAGGGCCATCTGCACATGGGTGAGGGGCTTCTCACATCCAGGACAAGCTGCCTCATCGGTTTTGTTACTGCTATATAATATGACGTCATGGACTGGCCCAATGTTGTATCCCAGGCATGGACCCAGTCCTCACCTACCACTCACAGCCTCCCAGCCAGCCTGGCTTCATCCACGGACTTTCTTGAATTCAGAGCTGTGGAATTTGAGTCAGTTGCCTAGGCATAATGTAATCTGAGAGTTAGTTACCTTGGGGCCTTAGACCAGCCCCAAGGCCCAGCTCACAGGTAAAAGAAATGGGACATGGTATGCATAGTGGTTAGAAAATTGGACTTCAGGGTCAGTCTAGGGGTCAAATCTCAAATCCGTAATAGCTTGGGAGTCATGTTAACTCTTCAAGTGTTAATTTTCTTCATCTGTGGGATAGGATAAGAGTAGCACAATGTATTAAAAGTTGTTGGAAATGTTAAATAAATTAAAACACACAAAATAAGTTACATGATAATCACTCGAAATATAATTGTCAATATTATCTTTGAATATGCAACCTACAAGAATAATACAGGCATATAAATGAGAAAAGACTCAGTTTAAGAAGTTAATCGTGCCGGGCGTGGTGGCGCACGCTTGTAATCCCAGTACTTTGGGAGGCGGAGACCGGAGGATCCGAGTTCAAGGCCAGCCTCAGCTCTCTCTCTCTCTCTCTCTCTCTCTCTCTCTCTCTGTCTACTTAGTGAGGCCCTCCACAATTTGTGAGACCCGGTTTCAAAATAAAGTATAAAAAATAGGGCCGGGGTGTAGTGCGGAGGTAGAACGCCTTTGGGTTCAATCCCCAGTACCGCAAAAAAAAAAAAAGTTAATCAGCATTTGCTTGACGATGAAGCTTCAGTCCCTATTCCCTCCCACAGAAACGACAGGCAAGGGATAAAGGAAAAGGCAGAAACCCCGATGGACAAAGAGAATAGGAGAGTAATATAATTTTTGGAGTTGGAAAGGCATTAGAGGAGTTGAAACTGATCTAGTAGGTTCAGGAAAAAAGAACCCAAAATCAGCAGGAAAGAAATGTGAGAAGCCAAGCTGAATGACATCTGGGGACCCCTGAGGCTCCAGGCATCTCTGTAAGAGTGACACTTCAACATCAGGGGGTTGCTAGAAGGTCTGTTAGCCTGGCGTGGTGCAAGCCTGTAATCCCAGTACTTAGGAGGCTGAGACAGGAGGATCCCAGGTTCAAGGACAGCCTCAGTAACATAGTAAGACTCTCAGCAACCTAGTGAGACCCTCTTTCAAAACAAAAAAATTAAAAAAGGGGCTGGGATGTAGCTTGGAGGTAAAAACACCCCTAGGTTGAATCCTCGGTACCACAAAAAAGAAAAGAAAAGAGAAGAGAAACAGCAAGGGTGAGGAGTACAGGGGGGTTATTATATGTTCCTATCTGCTTTTGTGTATGTTTGAAATGTTCCTTAGTACAACTTTCTTAAAAAGGATAAAATTGACAAAACAACCAGATCTTTATATTGTCTCCCCGATTGTGAAGCATGGGATGGTCTCTCTTCCAACTGAGCCACAAACATTAGGTTATTTTCTGGAGAGAATAGAGTCTCTGGATTGAGAGACATCAGACACAGTTGAGAGTTTTGCCACAGCAGTTTGCCAAGTGTGGTGACTGGATCCCTGGGAGTCCTGAAGACTCTTTAGAACCCTTCTAGTGGCCAGACTGTAAACCACTGCCCCCCCGAAATATAAACAACAAAAAATCAAGTCACTCACAAGGGAAAAATAGTAAAATGCTTTCAGATTATTTTTTTTTCCTTTCTTTTTTTGTGGTACTGGAGATGGAACCCAGGGGTATTCCACCTCCGAGCTACACCCCCAGCCCTATTTTATTCTTTTTTTATTTTGAAACAGGGTCTCACTAAGTTGCAGAGGGCCTCACTTAGTTGCTGAAGCTGGCCGCAAACCTGTGATCCTCCTGTCTCAGCCTCCCAAGTATTGGGATTACAGGCATGCGTGACGTCAGATTTCTTTGCTCAGTATTCAATGCCAGAAGATAGTGGAGCCACACCTATGAGATAAATAAGATAAACATTAGAAAGATGTGACACAAGATACTTTTAAGTATAAAGCATGAGCAGTTTTGAACATCGGCAGATCTCTGATTATCATACATGTTTAACATCTCTATAATGTGTCTGGGTATTTCTCTGTGGCATTATTTTGACCCCTTTAAATCTGAGTTTCAAAAATTTTTTCCTTGGTGCTGAGATATGTATTTACAGTTATTATTTCTTTGAAACAGTCTATCCTTCCTACCTGTTAGGTCTTACTTAATATTTTCTACCTCTTTGGGTTTTCTTTCTGTTCTTTACTTCGAGGATAGCTTCTCATTCTCATCCTACTCTCATCAATAATTCTTTAGTAGGTTTCTTCCTGCTTATTGTATCTATTACACATTTTGTTTTAACTGTTATTTTCCTCATACCCAGTGTTTTCATTTGACAATTTCTTACAGTTTCACTTGAAAATATTATCTTTATCTTCTTAAGCATATTTGTTAGGCTTGATCTATCTGTTCTAATAATTCATCTTTAGAATATTACATACTACATATTATAATGTGTTATGTGTTGTGAACTAGAATGTGACATATATCACAGTATTATTTCTAGATGTATGCGCATTGCTGACTTGCTTTCGGAATAGTTTCCTGTAGGCACCTCGTTATTTTGGACTGTCAGCTCATGCCCCCGAGCTTACCACTTATGTGTACTAGGGAAAAGCTGGAAGACCAGGCTCTTGTACTGGCCAGAGTTTGTTCAAGTAGTGAAGAGGGGTGAGCTTCAGGGTAGAGACCCCCCAAAAGCCCAGGACCACTGTTGAACTCCCAACTGTCAACTTCCCATCTGTAACAGGCAAGCCTCACTAATTCTAAGGCGATTGTAGTATCAGAAAGAGACATTCTCTGTCACCTAATAGGGTTTAGAGGGAGAGATGGTCTTTTGATGAAAGAAATTCTTATTTTATCTTAATCATGTTTATCAGTCTTTATAATCAGTGCTTTTTATACCTTGTTAAACTCATCTTTCTCTATTGCAAGTGCAGGAAGGTTTGTCTTATGTTCTACTAAAAGCTTTAATTTTTTTTTTTTTTTGCAGTACTGGGGATTGAACCCAGGGGCATTCTACCTCCGAGCTACACCCCCAGCCCTATTTTTTTATTCTTTATTTTTGAAACAGGGTCTCACTAAGTTGCAGAGGGCCTCATTAAGTAGCTGAGGCTGGCCGCGAACCCAGATCCTCCTGTCTCAGCCTCCCGAGTACTGGGATTACAAGTGTGCTCCACCACGCCCAGCTCTTAATGTTTTGGTTTTACATTGAGGCTTCAATCACTCCGGCATGCTTTTGTGACTAGCAAGTAATTTCACTATTTTCTGTACAGATGGCCATTGCTTCCAGCTTTACTTTTGAGCAGGCCTTCCTTTCCTCGTTGTTCTGTTGTCACCACTGTTGTTTATCAAACTTCCATGTAAATGGAGATGTCCCTTCTAGTTGGTTGGTTAATTTCTCTGGCTCTGCTAATATTATGCCGTCATTATTTTATAGCTCATAATTGCTCTTCATGTCTTCCTTTTCCTTCAGAATGGCCTTGACTACTCTGAGCCCTTTCCTTTTACATATACATTTAGAACCAGCATACCAAGTTAATAAACAGAACTCTGAGAACATCTTCTCTTTAAGCATCTTTTGTAATGTTTGTTCCTCTCACTTTTGTTGCATAAAGGTTTTATACTGTGGCTGTAGAAAAGACTTAGGAATAAACACATAAGTAAGTGTCTTAGATTTTAACTCTTTACATGATTTTAACTGTTTACATATGGAAATATTTTAATTTATTGTGCATTGACTAAAACTTACATACAATGTTAAATAATGGTTTCAATAGTGGTTTTAAAACTAATTTTTTTCTTATCGCAAAAGATACACATGCTCACTGTTGAATATTTAGAAAAGACAATGCAAAAAGAAAAATTAATGTCTACATAATAAATAAAATTACTCTGTTAGTGAAAGTGTATGTGACTTCCCATTCTTTTACATACTCAATTCAATGCTGGATGCTTAAGTAAAGACAAACCATCAAAATGTTGGCATTTTGATAGTATGCTAGTTTCCTAAGGCTGCTGTAACAGATTACCACAAACTACGTGGCTTAGGACAGCAGAAATGTATTGTTTCAACAGTTCCAAAGCCCAGAGGTACAAAATCCAAGTGTCAGCGGGAGCCTGCTCTCTCTGAAGGTGCTAGAAGAGGAGGCTCCTTCCTTGTCTCTTGCTGGCTTCCATGGTGGCAGGCAGCTCTTGACATTCCTTGACTTCCAGCTGCGGCACTCCATGTCCGCCCCTGTCATCTCTGGTGTGCTCTTTGTGTCTCTGCCTGTCAGTGTCGTCACATGGCCTTCTTACGAGGATAGCTCATTGGATTTGGGGTCCATCCTAATTCAGTATGACCTCACGGTAGCATGATTACATCTGCAAAGACCCAGTTTCTATCCAACCGAGGTCATATTTATTGGTCCTGGGGGTTGGGTTTCAGCATGTCTTTTTGGATGATACATTTCAACCCACAGTAATCAGTAAGAAATGTTATTTTATGTTTGTTTTAATTATGTTGCTGCTTTTAAAATGAAAATATTGAAAATTAAACCATTAACTTTTTAAAAAAGAAAAACTTCTTATGCTATTCTAGATTCTTATAAATGACCATCTTTTCTATTTTGTTACAGTCACTAGTTTGCTCAAAGTCATATTTGGGACCTATCTTCAGCAACTGGTCAAACCAATCTGGCATGTGCCTTTTTTTGTGTGGCTATATTTAAAGAATTTTAATTTATGAATTCACTTAAATAAAAGATAATGCTATTACATGTGAACTGAATAACAATATTTTAATAACTACAAAATAATGCTGTAAAATATACATAAATTATATTTTATAAAATAAAAGTAAGCTGGGCATGGTGGCACACACTTGTAATCCCAGTACTTGGGAGGCTGAGACAGGAGGATCGCAGGTTCGTGGCCAGCCTCAGCTACTTAGCGAGACCCTCCACAACTTAGTGAGACCCTGTTTCCAAATAAAGAGTAATAAAAAAAATAGGACTTGGGGTGTAGCCTGGAGGTAGAATGCCCCTGGGTTCAATCCCCGGTACTGCAAAAATAAATAAATAAAAGTAATTTAGTAAGACATAGGCCATTGCTTTACATTTTTGTAAGTCTTTTTTATCTTGGCTTAATAGAAGGATTGTCATAATCTGTTTTTGCATTTATTGTATTGTGATAGCACATGACCTAGAGTCTCTGGAAATGCCACTCCATGGTAATAAAAAAAGGCAAATAATGTGTTAATATTATTATCAAAGTAGTTTTGACCTCATGGTTTCACTAAATTGCCTTGAGGAATTTTAGGAGTTTGTTGATCAAACTTTGAGAACTACTTCAGTAAGCCTTTGGTTTTCAAACATTTTGACCATGAGTGACTTCAAGTAGGAAATAAATTGTGCCCCAGACATACATAAGCACATGTATAAACACAAACCCAGCTGCATATTTATAACTTTAACAAAAGTTTCATTTTTGCTGTTGGCCATATACTCTGGCATGTTCTATTATTTTTATTTTCTTTAATTTCATTTAGAAATTTCTAGTTTGTCGTGTGTGTGTGTGTGTGTGTGTGTGTGTGTGTGTGTGTGTGTGGTGCTGGGATTGGGACCAGAGGACCAGCGGCATTCTACCTCCAAGCTACACCCCCAGCCCTATCCTATTTTATTTTTTAATTGCAAACAGTATCCTTGCTAACTGACACTGGCCTTGAACCTACAATCTATCCTGGTCTCCCAAGTACTGGGATTACAGGCATGCACCACCACACCCGGCTTCTGGCTTGTGATTTACTACTTGATTTCGCATTGATTGAGACCCATGGTTTGAAAGTCACTGCTTTAGAGAGTATATATTTAAGAATGTGATTTCCATGTCTCTAGTGTTATCTCCAAAGCGGCTATGCCAATTCATGCTCCCATTCAACAGAGTATGAGCCATTTCTCTACATTCTTGCCAGCATTTGGAGTGATCACACTTTAAATGCATTTGTGATTTGAAAGATATGTTTCAATTTGCATGTCCTCCAAGGCTACTTTGTGTCTTGGACATTTTAAATTTTTTATTCATCCTCTCTGTCCATATTTAATTCAGTTATTAGTCTTTTTCCTGGATTTGAAGGAGTGTTTTATATATTTAAGATATGAGCCAATTGTCAGGGTTTTTACTCCCCCATTTTCATTATTGTGGTAAATATACGTAGCACAAAATTTACCCTTCTAAGTGTACAGTTCAGTGTCATTGAATACATTTATATTGTATGCAGCCATCGTTGTCATGTATGTCCAGATTTTTCTATCTCCCTCAGCTGAAACTCTGAACACATTAGACATTTGTCCCCTTCATCCAAACTGTGGTAAATACTCTTCTAAGAACCTATGACTTGACTATTCTAGATAACTCGTGTAAGTGGAATCATACAGTATTTGTCCTTTAGGACTGGCTCCTTTCACTCAGCATGTCTGCACAGTTCAACCATGTAGCAGCATGTGTCAAAACTTTTTTATTTTAAGGGCTGATTAATATTCTAGTGTATATATATACCAAATTTTGTTTTATTCATTCATATGTCAGATATATGGGTTACTTCTGCCTTTTGTTTATTATGAATAATGATGTTGTAGATATGTAGTCATGGATAAAAACCAATTCTGAAAAACATTTTTGTCATCTCAACATCCTAAATTTTTACATCTTAACTCATTTAATAATAATTTTAAGAGCCAGGTGTGGTGGCACATGCTTGTAATCCCAGTACTTGGGAGGCTGAGACAGGAGGATCTGGGTTCGCGGCCAGCCTCAGCTACTTAGTGAGGCCCTCTGCAACTTAGTGAGACCCTGTTTTAAAATAAAGAATAAAAAAATTGGGTTGGGGGTGTAGCTCAGAGGTAGAATGCCCCCTGGGTTCAATCCCCAGTACTGCCCCCAAAAAAAGAAAAAAATAATAATTTTAAAATAGGAATTTGTGAAATATATTAATTGCTTAAAATGTTTACTCCATTGGTACATTTTATTAATTAAATAATATCATGAGAGAAATAATATCTTTAAAAATAGAATTTTTAATTTTTTAAGTTTGATATGGAAAGAGAAGTTATACTTTGGAGCCAAGAGATTACTCTCATAGAAACATCATTCTAGTTTTAGTGAACATTGAATTAAAAAATTAACATTTAAACCTTGTCATGGGTAATAATAGTTAAGTACAGAGAAAACTGGACAGAGTCTGTCGGCAGGATTGAATTTAGGAGTCATCACAATGAAATGTCTTGCTGAGCAGCTCCTGATTTAATAATTAGACAAGGGAGAGTCCAAGGCATGGCTTAAGATGAAAGAGGAGACTGTCACTGAGATTAGTTTTATTCTTCTTTCAAGCTTTTTATTTTTGTTTAGTCTTAATTTGTTTTATTGCCATTTATTGTGAGCAGACACTTGTTTAGATTATTCAATTTATGTCTTTTGGTATTGGCGGGAGTTTTCTTATGTGAGACTTATAGTTAAAACATGCAAGTACTGGATTTTTAAAACAAATGTTCAAATTTATAAGTGTGAAAGTTGTAGCAAAATTATTAGATGCTTGGGTTGGTGAAGGAGATAAAATGATAGGGCTCTATTGATGTCAGGGTTTAGACACACTGCACATGTATGGCTGGCTTTATTGAGATTCTAAACTTCATAGTGGAATACTCACCATTTTTCTATACTAGGCATTGCCAATCTGGTGAATGCTATACACTCCTCAGAATAATGTGTGTGTGTGTGTGTGTGTGTGTGTGTGTGTGTGTGTGTGTGTTACTGGTGATAGAACCCAGAGGCATACCCTCAGCCCTTTTTACTTATTTTTTAATTTTGAAACAGGGTCTCGCTAAGTTGCTGAGGGGCTTGTCACATTGCTGAGGCTGGTCTTGAACCCATGATTCTCCCTCCTATCTCAGCTTCACAAGTACAAGGATTATAGGCATGAACTGCCACACCCAACTTCAGAATAATATTTTAAATTAATAAAAAAATATAAAATTACCAAGAAAAATATATTGAGTTATGATTGTCAAAATATTAATAAGCCAAAATTGTGATATAGTAATATATTTTTATTTTTATTTTATTTATTTTATCTTTTTGCAGTACTAGGAATTGAACCCAGGGGCATTCTACCTCCGAGCTACACCCCCAGCCCTATTTTTTATTCTTTATTTTGAAACAGGGTCTCACTAAGTTGCAGAGGGCCTCACTAAGTAGCTGAGGCTGGCCACAAACCCAGATCCTCCGGTCTCAGCCTACAAGTACTAGGATTATAAGCGTGCGCCACCACACCTGGCTTACAGTAATATATTTTTAAATTAATGCAAGAAACATAAAGATCTAGCAGTGAGTCTGCTAGTAATTTTCAAATAATGATGAGAGTAAACAGTATTCAGTGACAGGACAGTGAAATGAACTCTAAAAATATCCATGATTTCTGTTCGTCACAGGTATTGCTAATACCTTGATTTAATGACTATATTCATAATGGAGGAGAAATGCTAAATTTCAGTTAGGATAATGAAAATACCATTGGAGCTTCTCCCCTCCCCCCACCTAAGGTCACTGACACTGAATTCCATCCATGAACCCGTGTGGCTGGTTAAGGCAGGTTCTCTTGTGTGATGAGATGGAGTGCTCTTTACAGGAAGCTATTTTTGTGGTGAAGAGAGTTTTGCAGTCCAAGTCCGTGGTCCAGGTGGGGGTGCTGTAGAAGCCGCCCTTTCCATGTACCTTGAAGAGGACAAGACCAGCATGGGGCTCTGGAAGAGCTTGCTATTGCAGAGTTTGCAAGATCTCTTCTTGTTATCCCTAAATTACTGGCAGTTAATGCCAGCAGCCCAAGACTTCACAGATCTTTTTGCACAGGTAAGAGCTTTTCATAATGAGGCTCAAATAGAAATGTGTGTGTGTGTGTGTGTGTGTGTGTGTGTGTGTGTGTGTGTGTGGTACTGGGGATTGAACCCAGGGGCATTCTACCTCTGAGCTACACCCCCAACTCAATTTTTTATACTTTATTTTTGAAACAGGGTCTTACTAAATTGTAGAGGGCCTCGCTAAGTAGCCGAGGTTGGCCGCAAACCTGAGATCCTTCTGTCTCAGCCTCCCAAGTACCGGGATTACAAGTGTGCATCACCACGCTCTGCTTCAAGTAGAAATTTAAAATGGATTGGTTTTGATTTGGTCAATGATAAATGTCATGACCACAAATAAGCAGGATGTTTGAACCAACCATAGTTAAAATGAAGAGCTTGAAATTTGCTACAAAACTGCAATTACCATTCTTTGAATTGATGATCTTAAATTCTACCCAGAACATAAAGATGGTAAACATCAACTTAGTGAGACCCTGTTTCAAAATAAAGAATAAAACATAGGGCTGGGGGTGTAGCTTGGAGGTAGAATGCCCCAGGGTTCAATCCCCAGTTTTGCAAAAAAAAAAAAAAACCCCAAATGTACACAGTCTTATAACTAGCTCCTCGATCAAGCTGCAGCTTGCATACAAGCTGAATATTCTCAGCACCCCCAGAAGTTGAACAAATAGACACTCGTTCTCATTTCCCATTTAGTACGAATGCATTTGATGTTTTAAAATTATCATGATGTTTGGAAGATTCTTATCTGATTGAGGAAACACAAAGAATGTTTTTCTAGTTTGCAGAGTTAGTATTTGTGTCATAAATGGGAGTTGGGTTTTATTAAGTGCTTTCTCAGTGCTTATTTAGATGACCATGGTTTTGCCTCCTTTATTTTTGAATATAGTGAATTATTTTGATTGATCTTTAAACGTTAAACCAACCTTGCTTTCCTGTGATGAGATCTGGTGGATCGAGTTGTACTAATCTTTTATGTACTGCTAGATTTGACTTAATGCTTTCATCCAGATTTTTGCTCTGTATTGGATGTTGGCATTCAGTTGTCTTTCCTACTGTCTTTTCACATTGTGATATCCAGATAGTTCTGGCCTCAGAAATGAATTGGGAAATGTTTCTTTCTTTTCTATTCTTTGAAATAATTCATAGTATTTGTACTGTTTCTTATTTGAATGTTTAATTGTATTCAGCAATGACACTATCTAAGTTAGAGTTATATTTGGGGAAGATTTAAAATTATAATTAAATTTCTTTAATACCGAGAGGGTTATTACAGTTTTCTATTTTTTTGGCATTAGCTTTAGTAATTTGTTTTTCAAAGACTTTGTCCACTTCATCTTTTTAGAATTCACTGGCATAAATTTATTTAAAATATTTTCTTTTTATCTCTAAGATGTTTGTGGGATCTCTGGGAATTTCCCCTCTTTAACTACTAATATTTGTAATTTTTATCCCCCCTTTTATCAGTCTAGCTCTAAGAGAATTTTATTTATTTATGGATTTATTTATTCATTCATTTATTTATTTTTGCAGTACTGGGATTATAAGCATGCGTCACCATGCCTGGACTCTAAGAGACTTTTAACATCCTTTAATACTTATTTTGGTGGAGGGAATATTCTTTTTTGTTTATTTGTTTCTTAAAGTGTATTCATTATATAATAATCCTAAAACCATTTTTTCTTTGCTCCTTTAAATTTGAGGGACCAGCAATATTAGATTATAATCTTAGTGAAAATTGATCACAACTGGTTTTTCATAATGCATTTGCGGCCAGAACACAGGTGTTGTAAAACCACGACTAAATCAAAGCGAAAATGGGAAAGGAAAAGACTCATATCAACATTGTTGTCATCAGACATGTAGACTCTGGCAAGTCCCCACTACTGGCCATCTGATCTACAAATGTGGTGGGATCGACAAAAGAACCATTGAAAATTTTGAAAAGGAGGCTGCTGAGATGGGAAAAGCTCCTTCAAGTATGCCTGGGTCTCGGAGAAACTGAAAGCTGAGTGTGAGTGTGGTATCTCCATTGAAATCTCCCTGTGGAAGTTTGAGACCAGCAAGTGTTATGTGACTATTATCAATGCCCTCAGACATAGAGACTTTATCAAAAACATGATTACCGGCACATCTCAGGCTGACTGTGCTGTTCTGATTACTGCTGCTGGTGTTGGTCACTTTGAAGCTGGTATCTCCAAGAATGCCCACGAGCATGCCCTTCTGGCTTACACACGAGGTGTGAAACAACTAATTGTTGGTGTTAACAAAATGGATTCCACTGAGCCACCTGACAGCCGGAAGAGAGACGAGGAACTCATTAAAGAAGTCAACACCTACACAAAGAAAATTGGCTACAACCCTGACACAGTAGCATGTGTGCCAATTTCTGGTTGGCTTGGTGACAGCATACTGGAGTCAAGTGCTAACATGCCTTGGTTCAAGGGATGGAGAATCACCCGTAAAGATGGCAGTGGCAGTTTTAAGTTATTAGTTTTTAAAAGCAGTACTTTTTTTTGTGTGTGTGGTACCGGGGATTGAACCCAGGGGCGTTCTACCTCCGCGTTACACCCCTGGCCCTATTTTTTTATACTTTATTTTGAAACCGGGTCTCATGAACTTGCGGAGGGCCTCACTAGGTAGAGAGACAGAGAGAGAGAGAGAGAGAGAAAGAGAGAGAGAGAGAGACAGAGAGAGACAGGGAGAGAGAGAGAGAGAGAGAG
>PVJS01025923.1:0-27441 GCA_004027185.1 Glis glis
AATGGATGGTAACCACCGTTTGACATGTACCTCCCAGAAAAATGGGGTTGCTTCTACAGATTCTTTTAGCTACTGTAGGGATGGCTATATTAATCAAATAACCCTATCATAGGTTCCAGAGTATCATTTTATCTTCTTCAGAAAAAGAAAAAAAATTGATCTTTCAGAGTTCTGTTCAATTCAATATCACTGGAGTTAAATATGCTTTAAGGAATATTAACTGCAGTGATATTCAAGTTAATCATGAATCACTAAAAAGATTTATCTTGCTGTCAATCTCGACCCTGTTGAATACATTGAGCATGGTAAATTTAGAGTTTAAAAATAGTAAACTATGCTAATTAGAAAAATAGTTTTAGGTGTCAAAGACCTTTAAGGCTTGTGGGTATTTATATATGGAGAGAACCTTCACCCAACAGGATATTGGAAGAGTCAATGGGGCTAGGTTACTGATGCTTCTAGGATTGCTAAAGGAAGTTTTAGAGCTTAGTCAGGGGCCAAGGGTACAATAGGTTATAGCTGTTTCCTAAAAAAGGTGTTGGCTTTGTGATTTCATAGTTTTGTTTTGTTTTGTTTTTGTTTGTTTGTTTTACAGTGGTACTGGGAATTGAACCCAGGGGCATTCTACCTCTGAGCTACAACCCTAGTCTATTTTATTTTTTATTTTAAAACAGGGTCTCACTAAGTTGCTGAGGCTGGCCTCAAGCGAGCCTGAGATCCTCCTGTCTCAGCCTCCCAAGCACTGGGATGACAGGCGTGCGCCACCATGCCAGGCTTCCATATTCCTTTACTATCTGCCTCCCAGAAAAACGTAAATTGTATGAGCTAGAGATTTTGTCAGCTCATGCCCAGCATTTAGCACAATACCTAGTATATGGCATAGGCCTAACCCATGTTGTTATATGAATAAAGGAAGATGAAGTCACAAATTTAACTTATCTGGAGGTTATTATTCTTCTCTTTTCTGAACTAAAGGAACTTAGAAATTTCTATCAGCTTCCATATAGAACTCTTGTTATGATAGAAGTTATATCAGTTCAGGGAATGCTATTTCAATCTCAGTAGCATGATGGACAAAAGATTATGTCTTGTATAAGATCTATAATGGATCCCCCAGGAATTTAAATGTGTGGTGTGTGTGTGTGTGCGTGTGCGTGTGTGTGTATGTGTGTGTGTGCACGTGCGTGTGTGTATCTGATTGTTGAGAAACTTGATCATTATTTATATATTTGTAGCACAGTGCCTAAAATACACTTGGCCTGTAATAACATATACTAAGTAAATTATGTTGAAATAAACACATTAGATTTATTTTAAAGGATGTCTTATAAATTCATAATTGTATATCAAATCGACTATATTTCAGCATACCTTTGTCTTATTGCATCTTAAATAAAAATATAATTCTTTTCTTTTGGGGAGGGTACTGGGGATTAAACCCAGGGACATTCTACCTGTGAGTTACAACCCCAGCCCTATTTTCTATTTTTTTTTTTTTATTTTGAAACAGGGCCTTGCTAAATTGCTGAAGGTCTTGCTAAGTTGCTGAGGCTGGCCTCAAACCTGCGATCCTCCTGTCTCAGCTTTCTAAGTACTCTAATTACAGGTGTATGTCACTGTACCCAGCAAAATACAATCTTTTTCTTTAGATTAAATAAAATGCAGCCAGGTGTGGTAGCTCATGCTTGTAATCCCAGTACTTTGGGAGGCGGAGACCAGAGGATTCAGGTTCACGGCCAGCCTCAGCTCTCTCTCTCTCTCTCTCTTATTTTTATTATTTTTATTTTTTTGGTGCTCAGGATTGAACCCAGGGGCATTCTACATCCAAGCTCCACCCCCAGCCCTGTTTTATTTTTTATTTGGAAACGGTCTCACTAAGTTACTGAGGGCCTCACTAAGTTTCTGAGGCTGACCTCAAACAGGCCATCCTCCTGTCTCAGTCTCCCAAGTACTGGGCTGACAGGTGTGCACCACCATGCCCGGCAGGGATACACTTTTAAATGCTTGCTTCGGTTGTGGAATGTAGCAGTTCTTGATAGACAAGAAAATTGACTGAATATCAAAATCACGTGACAGGGGGGAAAAAAAAGACCATTCCAGGTCTCTGAACTCTTGGCATCTATCTGCTTTCACTGATATATCGCACTCATTTTCAGAACTGGTTCCGTGAAGTCGTGTGAACGTGTGAACAGTTGAGTATACCACAATGCATACGGAGCTTGGAGTCAGAGATTGCACGCTGAAATCTCAGCTGTGTGATGCTGGGAGGCTGCAGAGCCTGAGCCTGTCTGAGGTTCAGTTCCCTCTCCTGTAAAATGGCAATCATATGAAATCAATGTGGAAATGTGAATTATTGTCCCTAGCATGTTTGCTAGGGTTTCACCTCTTTGTTTTCAGGCCAATACCATCACAATAAAGTTGTATGGAGAGTATTTTAAGTAGCTAAATCTCATATTTTATGTATATGGAGTGTGGGCAAAAGGGACCACATTTTCTTTTTTTTTTTTTTTTTGCGGTACCGGGGATTGAACCCAGATGCGTTCTACCTCCGCGCCACACCCCCAGCCCTATTTTTTTTTATACTTTATTTTGAAACCGGGTCTCACGAAGTTGCAGAGGGCCTCACTAAGGAGAGAGAGAGAGAGACAGGGAGAGAGAGAGAGAGAGACAGTGAGAGAGCTGAGGCTGGCCACGAACCCGGATCCTCCTGTCTCTGCCTCCCAAAGTACTGGGATTACAAGCGTGCGCCACCACGCCTGGTAAGGGACCACATTTTCTGAGTTACACAGAAGAACTTTTCTCTGGGCTTCTATGCAGCAACCTCGAAAATTTCACCAAGGACAAATAAAAACATTCTTAAGGATATGCTATGACAATTTAAAAATGATTAAGACTCTATTGAATCATGGGTGTAAAACATCTTATGCTAAGGTAATAAAGAGGCATCAAGGGACCGAAATTAAATTGAAATCAAGATTACTTTAGCCGGGTGTGGTGGTGCACACTTGTAATCCCAGTACTTGAGAGGCTGAGACAGGAGGATCACAGGTTCAAGAGCAGCCTCAGCAACTTAGTGAGGCCCTGTTTCAAAATAAAAGAATAAAATAGGGTTGGGGGTGTGGCTCAAAGATAGAAGGTCTACCACACACAAAAAAAATGACTTTAATTCACACTTAAATCGATTATAGTGATTTATATGTTCATTGAAATGCTTGTAACAAAAAAAAAAAGCATGGATTCTCAACAGAGGACAGGTTTAGAGGTCAGATTATGTTGGGTTTAAATCCTTAATCTGCCATGAATATATATTAGCTATGAGTATATACCTAGTTTATGTGAACTTCAACTTTCTTGTGTATGTGTGTGTGTGTGTGTGTGTGTGTGTGTGTGTGTGTGTGTGTGTGGTAGTGAGGACTGAAACTAGGGTCATTCTACCTCTTAGCTACTACCTAGCCCTATTTTATTGTTTATTTTGAAACAACGTCTCACTAAGTTGCAGAGAGCCTTGCTAAGTTGATGAGGCTGGCCTCGAATCTACGATCCTCCCAATTACTGGGATTCCAAGTGTATGCCACCATGCCTGGCTGGACTTCAACTTTTGTATTTATCAGTGTTGACTGATAATCCTGAGTATATACAGCTCAATAGCCACAAAAGGTGCTGTTCTTAAGGCACTTGCACAGTGCTCAATACAGGGTAGATCTTGCAAATCAGTAATTTGGACATACAGCATCAGGAAGATCAACCCCCCAGTCTCTCCCCACCTACATCCCATTTCAGTCTTACCTTTCACATTGTTTCTTGGTAGCCTCTCTAGTTGCTCTGGACTTCATGTGGTCAGGGGTGTCTTGAATCAAGAATTCTGTGCCCTACTTTATTTATTTACTTACTTATTTATTTATTTATTTATTTAGGTACCAGGGATTGAACCCAGGGGCATTCTACCTCTGAGCTACACCTCCAGCCCTATTTTTATTCTTTATTTTGAAACAGAGTCTCACTAAGTTGCAGAGGGCCTTACTAAGTAGCTGAGGCTGGCCATGAACCTGCGACCCTCCTGTCTCAGCCTCCCAAGTACCGGGATTACGAGCGTGCGCCACCACGCCCAGCTTCTGCACCCTACTTTAACGTCATAACCATGTCACCCAGTTCAAACCCTGGCTAATCACCATTAGTGAATTCATCCAGTCCCATCCTGGAAAGTCTTGCTTACAGGCATTAAATTCCTTTTCAGACCTACTAAAAAGACGCTACTTTCACTAACAGGGAAGAATCCCTTTCCACCCTAATATACACAGAACTGTTGATACTGTTGTTTCCATTTTATGTAAATATCTTGATTTACAACAATGTTTCTCTCTCCCACCCATAATCTAAACTCTACTCTTCCTAGTGTCCAAACAATGCTTCCAAATCGTAACAATGTAACACAAGAGTACTTCTTCAGTTGAACTTGGGTTCCTCAGAGAAACATTGTCTCAACTCTCCATTTTGGTTTTTTTTTTGTACACATGTGTTTGGTGTTGATATTCTTGTGCATTTGTGTATATCTGTGTTAGTGGGAATTTGTTTACCTGCAGGTTTGTTCTGTATCTTTCCTCTGTGTGTATCTTTTTTTTGTGTGTGGTACTAGGGGATTGAATTTAGGGGCATTCTACCTCCAAGCTATACTCCCAGTCCTTTTTACTTTTTTATTTTGAAACAGGGTCTTGCTAGGTTGCTGAGAGTCTCGCTACATTGCTGAGGCTGTCTTTGATCTTGTGATCCTCCTGTCTCAGCCTCCCAAGTACTGGGATTATAGGCATGTGCCAGCACACCTAGCTATGTGTGTATCTTTGTTTTCAACCCTAACAATCTCAACTGCACCTAAGGTCCTTGATTTTATTATCTTTTCTGAGTACGTAACCCATTTCAGGGCAAATTTTATGGATGCTCAGTATATATTTGAATGAATGATATTTCATAGCCATTATGCATACCCCATATTTTTTCTTATCACATAAATCTCAACCCCTCACCACACTGGTACAAGACTTGATCATGTCAGATTGAATATTTTAATAGGCCTTCTTCATGATGGAATTGATATAACTGGATCTGAAATTCAATAAGTCATTTACATATTTTGAACCTCATTAATCCAAGCCAGAAAGAAACAAGAGGACTATATATATATATATTTTTTTCTAACTTGTGAATTAGAGCATGAATACAAGTTCCAAATGTATTTTTCAAAATAATGAAAAGGGTTCATGATACACATTGTTGGTTTTTCAAGTGCAATGTGACTTCATTCTTTAGCTATAAATATGCTACACCACAATTTCTATAATAATAGGAACTTTCTTTATGATAACACCACTTTCTAATAGAATGATTTAGCATTGAGAGTAATATTACAAGACTAAAAAGCTTTAGTGAAAATAGGTGTATTGACACATTGATTAAGTGTTAATCATCTGGATTCTATTTCTTAGGGATGGTTGACATTTTTTTTTTCCTTTGGTATTAGGCATTGAACCCAGGGGCATTTTACCTCCAAGGTATATCCCAAGCCCGATCTTATTTTATTTTATTTTATTTTTTGAAACAGGGTCTTACTAGGTTGTTAAGAGTCTAGCTATTTTGCTGAGGCTGTCCTTGAACCTGTGAATCTCCTAGCTCAGCCTCCCAAGTACTGAGCTTACAGTCATGTGCCACCATACCTGGCCATTTTTTAAAATTATATTTCAACCCTATTTTAAAATGTAACCACTTTATTGATATATAAATCACATATTCTATAATTTTCCCACATAAAATATATACTTCAGCTGGGCATAGTGGTGCATGCCTGTAATCCCAGTACTAGGGAGGAAAACAGAAGGCTTGCAGATTTGAGGTCAGCCTCAGCAACTTAGTGAGGCCCTAGACAACTTAGCAAGACCCTATTTCTAAATAAAAAAATAAAATGGAGGGTGAGGGTGTAGCTTGTATTTAGAATGTCCCAGGGTTCAATCTCCAGTACTACAAAAAAAAAAAAGAAAAGAAAGAAAGAAAATGTATACTTCATTGTTTATTAGCACACTCATACAGCTATACAGCCACCACTAAAATATCATTTTAAACATTTTCATTATCCCAAAATGAAAACTTATACCCATTTTTATCCTACTTCTTCCCTTTGGCCCTAGAAAAGCACTAACTTATTTTCTGTATCTATTGATTTGTGTATTTTGGAGTTCACTTATAAATATAAAATATATGGGTTTATGTGGGGGGGTGCTAAGGATTGAACCCAGGGGCATTCTACCTCTGAGCTATACCCTACCCCAGCCCTTTTTATTTTTTATTTTGAAACAGGGTCTCGCTAAGTTGCTAAGGGTCTCCCTACATTGCTGAGGCTGGCCTCAAACCTGTAATCCTCCTGTGTCAGCCTTCCAGTTACTGGTATTACAGGCATGTGCCACCATGCGAGGAGACTGTAATCTTTTAATTGGTTGTTTTTGAATCATTTCACTTAGGACATTAAAATATAATCACATTTATTTCCACTAGAAATAAATTTCAGAAGAATTCCCTAAGACTCAGAAGTATTAGCAGAGATTGTGCTTAGCAGAGAAATATTACTCATCAGTAAGATGTTCCTGCCGTCTAATGCATAAAACTTGACTCAAAAAAATCTTATTTGTCATAAATTATTCCATTAAGAATTCTTAAGAGATAGATGCATAGCCATACCAATATCAAATCCTAACTTCCACAGGCTTATGTTAGAGAATGCTCTAATGTCCAGACTGAATAACTTTCCATTGGTAAGTTCCAAATAGATCCGTTGTGTGTGTGTGTGTGTGTGTGTGTGTGTGTGTGTGTGTGTGTTATTGTGGATTGAACCCAGGGTCATTCTAACTCTGAGCTACACCCCCAACCCTATTTTATTTCATTTTGAAACACAGTCTTGCTAGGTCGCTTAGACTCTCACTAAGTTGCTGAGGCTGGTCTCGAACCTGCAATCCTCCTGTCTCAGCCTCCCAAGCAATAGATCTCATCTGAAGGGTAAAAATAATCTCCCACCGATGCAGGGGAAATGGCAGTCTTTTCTTTGATGAAGCCACCAAACATCACCGATCGAGTGTTATCTCCATGACCATATTCTATGTTGCAAGTTAGGAAGACGCCATAGCATAGGTGCAGGTTCAGAGAGGGATAAGGGCACAGGGGTTTCATTTCCCCCAGAATTTAAGAATTCTAGGAAATATGCAAACCCCAAGTACAGCCATGAAATAACAGAGGAAACAGAGTCAAAATAGCTTTTTTTTTTTTTTTGCGGTACTGAGGATTGAACCCAGGGGCATTCTACCTTTGAGCTACACCCCCAGCCCGAGTTTTTATTCTTTATTTTGAAACAGGGTCTCACTAAGTTGCAGAGGGCTCACTAAGTAGCTGAGGCTGGCCACGAACCTGCGATCCTCCTGTCTCAGCCTCCCAAGTACTGGGATTACAAGCATGCACCACCATGCCCAGCTATTAAAATAACTCTTGACAACCAGAAGCTGGCCTTCAATTCCAAAGAACACCTGTGTCACAGAAAAAGGAAGGAAGGAAGAAAGGAAGGTAGGAAGGAAGGAAGGAAGGAAGGAAGGAAGGAAAGAAGGAAGGAAGCCCACTCTCAAAACACATGAATTTGATTCCAGCAGATAAACTAATGTTTTTTTCCACATCAAAACTTGATTGTTAATAAGTCTATTATTTTGCACAAGACCAAATTTGGCCCATGTCTGTCAAGTTTATAATACTATGGTGACAATTAAGAATTAAAACTCTTTTTTTTTTCTTTAGTACTGGGGATTGAACCCAGGGGCATTCTACCTGTGAGCTACACACCCAGTCTTTTATGTATTTATTTATTTATTTATTTATTTATTTATTTATTTATTTATGTTTTCAAACAGGGTCTCACTAGGTTGCTGAGGGTCTTGCTAAGTTTTCTGAGGTTGTTCTTGAACCTACAATCCTCCTGTCTTAGCTTCTTAAGTACTAGGATTACAGGTGTACGCCACCAAGCCCAGATTCTTTTTACTTTGAATAAGTATATTAATTCTCCCTAAGTACATTACATTCTTCTTAAATACTTTATATGCAAACTAAAGTTATAACAAAACAGTCTAATTAAAGATTTATTTGAAGTCACCAAGTTAACTATAATATGTAAACATATGTCTAAAATCAAAATCATGAGCAAAAATATCTGAAAATAGATGCTAGTACAAATACCTTTCTTTCTTTCTTTTTGATTGTGGTAATAGGAATTGAATCTAGGGGCATTCTACCTCTGAACTCCACCTCTAGCCCTGTTTTATTCTTTTATTTTGAACCAGCATCTCACTAAGTTCCTGAGAGCCTCACCAAGCTGTCAAGGCTGCCCTCAAACCTGCAATCCTCATGTCTTGGCCTCCCAAGTACTGGGATTATAGGCATGTCCCTCCATGCCTGGCTATACTAAAACATTTCTGAGTTTTTTTAAAAAAGTTTTTGTATATTTTTTCTACCAATTTGTATCAAGGTCAAAACATCATTCTAACCTAAGTTAATATATAACAGCAGGCTTTGGAGCATTCTCTGCTGTTCATAGATTAAGCAGCTCAATTTAACTCAACTTTAGCCAATGAAGATGCTCATTTGTTGTTATGGTTACAGAATGTCCCCTGAAGAGCTCATGAACTAATGATCAGAGTTGATGTGATTAAGTCATGAGGGCTGTAATCTCATCCATGGATAAATCCATTGTAGTGGATTTACTGGGTGGTCACCTAGGCAGGTGGGGTGTGGCTGGAGAAGGTGGGTCCCTGGGCTGTGGCCTTAGGGACTGTGTTTTTGTCTTTGAATCCCCTTGCTTGTTGGCTCTTTCTTGCTTCCAGCCTCCATGATGTGAGAGCAGAGCCCTTGTTCTCTCCCTCTCTCTCCTTCCCGCCGCCATGCCCTGAGCTCTGCAGATGTAACCAGGCCTGACATAGACTGAAACTTCAAGATCTCCAAAGAACTGTGAGCAAATAAATCTTCCTTCCCCTAAGTTGTGTGGTCAGTTGTCTTGGATTCTAGCAGTGAAAATGTTGATGGAGACACTTATTGAAGTAAAAAGAAAAAGCTTCCGTTTCTATGGAATATATTTCAAGCCACAGAAGAAAGCATTTCACTTTTCTTTCAATGGAGTTCCTTCTCACTTCTGCTGCTGAAATCTTTTTCTCATTCCATTTAGGGTAGGAAATATTGTAAGTCATCATAATGATAATGTTGAGCTTTAAAAATGTTGTCTTGGAGACCTCTCCTTAGAAATTAGAACTATGATTTTAAATGTTTCCCCCCAGGCTAATATGAATAAATTGTGAGACAGCATATTGGAAAGTGGTACCTAAAAAGATCCTCAGGTGAAATCATCATTCTAAGAATTTTATAAATAGCACATAGCCCAGAATTTGTCTTTTCTCCTTCTCAAACTCATCTTTTATTTTTATTTATTTATTTATTTATTTATTTATTTATTTATTTATTTTTTCGGTACCAGGGATTGAACCCAGGGGCGTTCTACCTCCGCGCTACGCCCCCGGCCCTATTTTTTATACTTTATTTTGAAACCGGGTCTCACAAAGTTGTGGAGGGCCTCACTGAGAGAGAGAGAGAGAGAGGGAGGGAGAAAGAGAGAGAGAGCTGAGGCTGGCCGTGAACCCGTATCCTCAGGTCTCCACCTCCCAAAGTACCGGGATTACAAGCGTACGCCACCATGCCCGGCCTTCAAACTCATCTTTTAATCAATTAGTTTATATTGCCATAACAAGTCTTAAAGAAGGAGAATCTTAAAATATCATAAGAAGTGTGGTGGCACACGCTTGTAATCCCAGTACTTGGGAGGCTAAGACAGGAGGATTGTAAGTTCAAGGTCAGCCTCAGGAACTGAGACCCTGTTTCCAAATAAAAAATAAAAGAGTGTTAGGGATGTAGCTCAGAGGTAGAAAGCTCCTGGGTTCAATCCCCAGTACCAAAAAAAAAAAAAAAGAAAAGAAAAAATTGGATGGCCATTCAACTTTTCAAAGGGATTCATAAGGGATTCATAATATCAACCTTAGCTCATGCTGATATTTGGATTTTCTTAATTTTTTAAAGTGGTTGGATAAAATTTAATCACCATACTCATATTTTAAGATGAAAAATCATCCAGGAAGGCATGAAATGACCTTCATTTTTCATTGTTACTTATCCAAATAGATTGTGAAATCTGAAGATTAATGGTTTTAAATTTGGTGATAGAAATCAATTAATATATATTGAACTTCATGATCTCCTTCAAGCTTACAGACTCAAAAGGCTATCTTTCATTCAGGAATTTTATTTTCTAATTAGGCCTGAATTGTATTTCATCTTGGAAAAAGAAAATCCACCAGTTTTTCAGAGACAGGTTTCCTGCCAACACAAGGAAGTTGGCTCCAGTCCCCTGGTATGTAATCACATTTATTCCCCAGGAGCTAGGTGCCTAGGTCGTAACTCTTATTTGTAAGTGACAGCAATCCAAATTAAGTTGGCTTGAGCACAAAAAGGCAGCCTCAGCCACTATTAATGAACAGTTCTAAGCGATCTCTTGTTCTATGGACTGAGGGATTCAAATAATGACATCTTTCTTCTGCTTTCTCTTCTTTTCTCTTTTCTTTTTTTTCTTTTCTTCTCTTGGCTTTGTATTATTTTTCCATCTTGGTTTAATCCTAGACTCTGCATATTAGTTGCCAGCCTGCCCACATATATTTTATTCATACTACTAACAGATCAATACTTTTTTTTTGGTACTAGGGATTAAACTCAGGAGCATTCTACCTCTGAGCGACATCTCCAGCCCTATTTTACTTTTTATTGTGAAACAGGGTCTCACCAGGTTGTTGAGAGCCTCATTACATTGCTGCGGCTGTCTTCAAACCTGCAATCCTCCTGTCTCAGCCTCCCAAGTACTGGAATTATAGGTGTGCGCCACCACATACAGCTCTCTCTCTATTTTTTTTAAAACACTTTTTCTAGAACTATACCTGAATCCCCTAGGAGTTAATTTAAATGGTTTTGGTCCCCTGATTATTCCCAAATTAATCATGTAGCCAACAGAAGAAATATATCTATTGCCCAAGACTAAACTATGCAGTTATCCAGATAGATCAGATGGACCCAAGGTACAAAGTTATACAGCTATACTAGCCACCCAGCAATAGATCTGATCTTCCCACAGTGTGGAGACTGGAGGTGGAGACAAAGTGATAATACAGAAGAGAAGAGGAAGCTATTTCAAAAATTAATAAATAAACCGGGCATGGTGGTGCACACCTGGAATCCCAGTACTTGGGGAGGCCGAGACAAGAGAATTGCAGGTTCCAGGACAGCCTGGGGCAACATGGTGAGCCCATCAGTAACAGTGAGTCCCTGTTTCAAAATACAAAATAAAACAGGGTGCGATGGAGCTCAGGGGTTGAAAGCCCCTGGGCTCAATCCTCAGTATCACCAAAATGTTTTTAAAAAATTGAAAAAAATAAAGAAATAAAAGGCAAAGGTAATGCTCGGTAGGCATAATTATTGACACAGTTTTGGATAACCAGGTCTTTGGTGCAAGTGTGTAAAATGTTTTGTGTTTTGTGCATATGCACATATCCTTGGAGAGGTGACCCGCAGGCCTTATCAGATCCTCAATTGAAACATCAGTCTTAGATGGGCGTGGTGGCACATGCCTGTCATCCCAGGACTTGGGAGACTAAGACAAGAGGATTTCTGGTTTAAGGAAAGCCTCAGCAATCTAGCAAGACTCTCAGCAACCTAGAAAGACCCTGTTTCAAAACAAACACACATTTTAAAAGGGATGGATGGGGGTGTAGCTTGGAGGTAGAACACCCCTGGGTTCAATCCCCAGTACCACATACACACACACAAAAAGAAATATCAGTCTTCAAACGTGCCTGGACCCATGTTTGGTAGTGCCTACAGAAGCTCCAGTGGGATGCAGAGCTAAGGAGGAGGCGCAGGATGCATGGATTCTAGAAGTATTTAAGAAGTCTATTATACTGTTTTGCTTTTTTTTCCATGATTCAGTCCAGGAGAAAGGGGGATTGTATCTAAGGAATACCACATAAAATTCCAGATTTACTGTTATCCTGTGAGTCACTCCCCTTTGTCTCATGCATCTTAGGAAAGAAACAGGTTGTTTGGCACAACGTATATATGTATGTGTGTGTGCCTATTTTATGTATTTATTTATTTTATTTATATTTTGGGGGTACTGGAGATTGAACCCAGGGGCAGTCTACCTCCAAGTTGCCCTATTTTATTTTTCCTTTTGATATAGAGTCTCACTAAGTTGTTGAGGGCCTCGCCAAGTTTCTGAATCTATGCTCAAACCTACAAACCTCCTGTTTCAGCCTCCCAAGTACTGGGATTCCAGGCATGAGCCACCATGCTCAGCTTGGTTTCAATATTTTTACCATGTCATTCTGCTATTGAAATAAGTTTAGGCACCTTAAAAATCTGCATAGTGTCAGGAACTATGAAAAGTTATTTCAAAGGACATTCTCCCCAGGAGTTTACACGCTAAACAGACATTCTTCCAACCACAGCTACTTCTACAAAGAGAAAGAAAGCAAAAATTCCAGAACTACATGCACATAAATAAATATGGTTGTCAAAATGGTTGCTTTGTAATGCCAGTGCTGGCTGGGAAAGCTGGAAGGATCAAGAGGAAATCTTACCTTTCTTCTAGTTGCTAAGTCTGAATAATCTTAATCATTATATTTTTATGTTAACACCACAGCCAGAGAAAAACAAGTGAAGAAAAATAATTTTAGAATAACAAGCATGGGGGTCATGCTGTTACTTTATGACCATATGTTTCACAAAACTAGTAAAGATTACAAAAGCTATACCATCGGGAAACATGTATAATGTCATATATTTCAGTAGATAATTTTGGATCGGTAAAACATGTTAAATATGCCATTGTGTACATAAATCAAGTTCGCCCAAAATACAAGGGACACTCATCTTATCAGAATGAAAGGCAATTAAAGACAGAGCAACCTATCATAGTTTCTAAGCAGAATCTCAGATTGTGTTTTTTTAATTAATTTATTTATTTGTTTATTTATTTGGCACTGGGGATTGAACCCAGGGGCATTCTACCTCCAAGCTATACCCTGATCCCTATTTTATTTTTTATTTGGAAACAGGGTCTCCCTAAGTTGCAGAGAAACTTGCTAAGTTGCTGAGGCTGGCCTCGAACCTGCGATCCTCCTGTCCCAGCCTCCCAAGTACTGGGATTATAGATGTGAGCCACCACAACCAGCTCTAAGATCCTGGTTTTACTTAGACATTTTATTCTGAATCAAACCAGTATATCATTTCCATAAGAGAGAAGTAGAATTCTAACCAGTGTATTTCTTAGATGATGCTAATACTTTTAGAATAGCACAATCTCATATTCAGCTGCATTAAGTAAATATGCAAATAAAGCAAACTTGCAGCCTAAACTTTAGTATCTATGATGACAATGACACTAATTATTTGGTACTAGGCATGAAATCCAGAGGCACTCCACCTCTTAGATACACCCCCACCCCTTCTTATGCTTTTCATTTTGAAACAGGGTCTTGTTAAGTAGCTGACGGTCTTGCTAAGTTGCCGAGGCTGGCCTCAAACCTGTGATCCTCCTGTCTCAGCCTCCCAAGTACTGGGATTACAGGCATGCAATGACACTATTATTTTAGGGTACATGAAATAAAACCTACAGATTGAGAAGCTACCAAAGGAGAAACCACAGCAGTGTTCCAAATCTACATCCAATCAAATTTAACACAGTTGAAATGCTTACAACACTTATTAAAAACGTGCATGTAGGATTGTTTTGTTTATTTTTTCCTCTTTTTATGTAACACTTGCCACCAATAACAAACATCATGAATATAATTAAACTATAGAAGAGCAGAGTCCTGAAGCTTTCTGTAATAAAGAACACCACACCCCTGCCTTCTCTGCACTCATGACACATTATAGCGGCCAGGACTCACAGATCGGTGAAAAAAAATTGCCCTCCATTCAGAAGGCCAGAGAAAACTTACCAGGCACCAGTGGTAGAGTTGGATGTCATGGAGGGAGGAAGGCAGCCAGCAGTGGTGTGTTGGGGTCTAAAGATGGAGATAAGCACAAGCCCCCAAAATAAATGGTTAAAAAGAAATCTAACTGCAGTCTTATAACAATAGTGAGTGGGAATAAAACTAAGGAGAAGCCAATGCAACCCCCTGATGGATGTTTTTTGTTCTTTTCTTTGTACTGGGTATTGAACTCCAGGTATTCTACCTCTGAGCTACACCCCAGTCATTTTTATTTTTTGTTTTGAAACAGGGTCTCACTAGGTTGCTGAGAGTCTATCTACTTGCTGAGACTGGCCTTGAACCTGTGACCCTCCTGTCTTGGCCTCCCAAGTCCTGAGATTACAGGCATGCACCAACATGCCTGGCTGAGTGTTTTTTTTTTTTTACACCCGTTGAACCTTGAACCTTCCAGCTTCCTGTCTCAGTCTCCCAAGTACTGGGATTACAGGCATATGCCACCACACATGGCTGAAGGCTACTTTTTATTTAAAACATATCCTGCAAATATAGCACAAAAGAAAAAATATGAGTGATATCCTATTGCATTAAAAGATCTACTACAATCTCTGATGTCATTTTCTTTTCTTTATTTATTGTCATTCCTGACTCATAGTTTTTCTTTAGCAATGAGATAATATGAACACAAACTTGTAAATTTCCTACCTACTCTAAGTAAGGATTTTTCCTACCTACTCTGTCGGGATTTTGTATGATGTGGAGACATGCTGAAATATTTTCCCATGAGAAAGAAGTAAACAACTATGCTTAGTTAAGAAGGGAAATAGGTCTGATGAATGAATTAGGGTTGTGGGTAAAGACAGGATGAGAGAAGCCGGGCACAATGGTGCATGTATGTCAACCCATGCATCAGAAGGGCCGCAGGTTCGAGACCAGCCTCAGCAACTTAGGGAGGCCCTTAGCACCTAGGCAAGGCCCTGTTTCAAAATAAAAAGGACTGGGGGTACAGCTCAGAGGTAGAATGCCACTGGGTTCAATCGCCAGTACCAAAGACACACACACAAAATATTTTCACCAAATTAGTATATGCAGTGTCAATATAAAGAATTAATATTCAACTGTTTCTTCTGCAATTTATCTTTGCTCTCTTAATATATTGCTATAGTCAGGATTTATCAATTTCTGACATATTTATTCATAACAATTATCATTCCTCATATAATTTTATTACAAACTTATATTATTAAGATCAATTCTGTTCCCTGCAGAGCCAAACATTATACTTTAATAAATATTCCTCTTTCATATTGATTTTAATATCTCCTGAGGTTAATATTTTTCCATCAAATTCTCCAAATGCCAATCAACAGTATTTTTCCTTTAAAAAAAAAAGGAGAGAAACTGCTGAAATTCAATGAAAAACACCTTCATTTTTTTTTCTCCCTCTTCACTTTTCTGCTTCAGTTTGAGTACATTATTTTTCACTAAAACCTAAATTTTCAGCTGGGCATGGTGGCACACACCTGTAATCCAAATATTTGGGAGGCTGAGACAGAAGGATCACAGGTTCAAGACCAGCCTCAGCAACTTAAGAGAGGCTCTCAGCAACTTAGCAAGATCCTTTTTCCAAATAGAAAATAAAACAGGGCTGGGGGTGTACCTCAGAGGTAGAATGCCTCTGGGTTCAATCCCCAGCACTACAAACACACACACATAAAAAACTAATTTTTCAGGGAAAATATACAAGTATCATTGGAAATTCATATGCTACTGAATGAACTTTGGCAGAGTAAAACTTATATTAGAAAAGATCTTATATTCTCCCTCAACATTGGATAAGTCCATTTTCTGTTGCTCTAACTGAACACTATAGATGAGTAATTTATAAGGAAAAGAGTTTATTTTTTTCTGTTTTCTTTTAAATGTTTTCCCCTTTGGTACTAGGGATTGAATGCAGGAGCATTCTACCTCTGACCTACACCTCCAGCCCATTTTATTTTATTTTATTTTTTTTTTGAAACAGGGTATCTCTAAGTTGCTGAGATTGCCCTCAAACCTGTAATCCTCCTGTCTCAGCCTCCCCAGTACTGGGATTACAGGCATGTGCTACCATGTCCAGCTCCATCATGTCTTTGAATCACTCACCTCATTTTAATTACACGTTTATTTGTTTAGGGCTAATGTGTATGTTCTCAGTCCCTGCACTTCCCTTTTTAAAAAAATCATTTGAGTACAATACATGGTTTAGGGTAGATTCCCAGATCTTACTAGCCTTTGGTGACTTTTATAAATATTTATATAAGATGTAGACACCCACGACCTTCCCGATAACAATGTAGAACATTCCCTTTGAATCAGAAAGTTTCCTCCTGTACATTTGCATTCATGAACAGAATGAGGAATTGTGTATTTTAAAATATTTATATCTCATTTTAATTTACACAGACAGAAAGACACCAAACATAACATCACTGAACCCTTCCTGTAGTATTTCAGCCAAAGCTAATTTTTAAATATACTTTGTGTGTGTGTGTGTGTGTGTGTGTGTGTGTGTGTGTGTGGTACTAGGGATTGAACCCAGGAGCATTCTACCCCCGAGCTACACCCCAGTCCTCTTTTATTCTTTATTTTGAAACAGGGTCTCACTAAGTTGCGTAGGGCATCACTAAGTTGCTGAGGCTGGCCGTGAACCTGCGATCCTTCTGTCTCAGCCTCCCAAGTACTGGGATTACAAGCACGAGCCACCACACCTGGTGGTCTTAATATACTTTTATTGGTGCATTGTAGTCTCACTCCATAATGTAGTTGAGAGTGATAGGGACATGCATGCACACAGCACTTGGTGAGCTTCTCCCGGCTCCCTCCCCACTCGCTCCCCTTCCCCACATATGACATTGAGATTGGCATTGGTAATTTCACATATGTACATGACATCAATGGATGTTTTTCCTTCATTAGTTCTCCCACCTCCCCTCCACTAGACCACCTCCCTGGCTCCACTGGGGTTTCTCCTCCATTATCGAAATCCCTCTTGTATTCCAATTACTCTCTAGATTCTGCATATGAGAGAAAACATATGACCCTACACGTTCTATGATTTTCTAATCTCACTTAACATAATGTTCGGAAGGTCCATCCATTTTCCTGCAAATGACATAATTTTGGTCTTGTTTATTGCTGAGCAGAATTCCACTGTATGTATATCCCATAATTTTGTAATCCATTCATCTGTTGATGGGCACCTAGGGTGGTTTCATAATTTCACCCAAAGCTAATTTTAAAAGATCACTCTTTTTTGAAATGTCCCTTTTCAAGGAAAAAAATATATATATATATGTACATATGTTGGGACAGCTGCATGCAGTTGTGCAAATTCAGTAGAACTTAATATAAAAGAACATTCGCTTCAAAAAGAAAAAAAAAACTTTCCCTTTTTTTGTCAAGAGAGGAGGTAAGAGGACAGTGGGAGTCCAGAAAACATCCATTACTGTTCAATATTCGGAGCAGCAGGGGAAGGGAATTAAAGCAGAGGCATAGAGAGAGGCAGCGGCAATATCATTAAAATCAGCAACATACCTTCATGAGGGTGGGGGTACCCCAGGGCTGCAGGATCTTAGAGGGTCCAATCTTCTTGATCGTGTGGCCCTCTGTGCATAAATATGAAATTGCCATGCATATATGTCGTGAAAAGCTGGAGGGAAACAGGTAAAAATCTGATGCAAGTAGATCCACCCTGCTGCCCTGACAAAGGGGGGACTTTGAAATATTACTGTGAGTTTAAGCCTATTTTTTAAAATTCATTTTTAATGGAGACCTAGAATTATAAGAATTCTACATACAGTGTGCCATGGAATGGTTAGATACGTGTGTACATTGCATAATGTTTAAATCAGGTGAAATATATATATATATATATATATATATATATATATATATATCCTCAAATGTTTGCCATTTCTTTATGGGAAAAGCATTGAAAATCCTTTCTTCTGGCTTTTGGAAATATATAGTACATTATTGTTTTCTTTAATTTTTTTTTTTTTTTTGGTGTTGGTGATTGAGTCTAGGGGCATTCTACCTCCAACCAAGATCCTCAGTCCCCTCCACCACCCTTTTTAATATTTTTATTTTGAAACAGGGTCTCACTAGGTTGCTGAAGGCCTCACTAAATTGTGATCCTCCTATCTCAGTCTCCCAAGTACTGGGATTACAGAGGTGGGCCAACACACCCAGCTTCTATTGTGCTTTTTATTTTTGCTCAATGTATTTTTCAGATCAAGAACTCCTGTTTGAGTGGTTTTTTTTTTATTGGTTTCCATCTCTTTATTAGGCGTATTAGCACATTGACACGTTTCTCTGTGCTTTCTTCAAGCTCATTTAGTTTCCTTAAAACAGCTGTTTCCAATCCTCTGAGACTTCTCCATACTGATTACTGTCCATTTCTGCCTCTATGAGCTCCAGCTCGCATAGGGAAACTTGGGTTTCTATGGGGTGCTGGGTCTCACCATGGCAGGCATGGGCTGGGCTCCCCAGTGCTAGCTCTTGTGCCCTTTTTCCCAAAAGATGGTGTCCAGCCCCCCAGTTCTGCACCCTGAGGTTGGGGGCAGGTGGTGGCTGTAGGGGCCACCAGGTCGAAGGCGTTTCCCAAGCTCAGTCCCAGGTACTAGGGGTTGTGGGGCCTGGCCCAGCACTGGGTTTCGCCATGGTAGACCTGTATTCGACTTCAAGTCCAAGCCCTGGACTTAATTCTCTCTCCCTTTCCCAAGAGGGAGGCCTGTCTCTGCAAGGTCTGCTGCTTGGATTAGTGGAGAGGCAACACCTCAACTCTTTCCTTCTTGTCTTCTTCAAAATGTCTTCTTGTTTTATTATAATAAAAGCAGGCAATAAGGTCTTTTTATTATAATAAAATTTGTTTTATTATAATAAAAGCAAGCAATAACGTTTCTTTAGCTCTTGCAAACGTAGTTTCCATGCTGTGGTCAGTGCAGAGAAGAAAGCACCAGCCGCCATCTTGCCTGGCCACCATCTTGCCTGGCCGCCATCTTGCCTGGCCGCCATCTTGCCTCTGTAAGGTGATTTTATGTATCAGCTTCCTCACTAGTATCATAGATGTCTGCAGGATTTCCCAAAGTGTCAAAGACCTTAATAAACAAACAATAACAACAACAGAAAAGACCAGAAACAGAATAAAAATTGTAGCAAGAGTTTCTCAGCTAATACTAACTAGGAATTGTACAAAATTCCACTTCTGAGCAATGAATATTTAAAATTGGCAATCATATCACAGGAAAACAAAGGAGCAATCCGACAGTTTGGCGGGCTCCCCCCAAAGATGTAGAAAAACCCAGGACGAGAAGAATAGGATATTTGATGATAGGAATTTCTAAATCAAACTACTGTAATTCCTAATCATGTCATTTCTCTGAAAGCAAGCAAACAACATAGAACTATAGTGAAGAACCTATAAACATAAGTTGGTTTTGAACTGAAATCCAGGAGCCAGCCTGCGGGATAAAAGACAAATTTGGGCTGAATAATAAAGGAGCAACTCAAGCCATTTTCCCAAATCAATGTGAAGCAAAGGGAACTTAAAAATTCATTATTCATTTTGAATACATATGAAGTTCTGAGTTCCAGCTGGGACCAGACGTTGAACAGCCAAATCAGAAAACCAGAAAAAAAGACGGGTTTTGTGATGTGCACACCTCATTTAGAAGTTGGAATAGACTCTTTAATGGAAGTATGTTTAGGAAACATTTCAGTCTAGCTTTTAGAGGACTAATGTATTTAAAGCTGCTAATGAGAAAGTGAAAGATACTGTGCATATATGTCCCTATCACTCTGAACTACATTATGATGTGAGACTACAATGTATTCATAAAAGTATATATATTAAAAGTAAAATTAAATGTACTAATTATTTTAATAAGCCGAATTCACACCCAAAATGAATTATATATCATTCTATACAAGTGTGACACCAAGACCTAATATAGCTTCTGTGTTTATTAGAAGTGGGTAGCTTTTTAGCTGGGCATGGTGGTGCAAGCCTGTAACCCAGTACTTGGGAGGCTGAGGTCGGAGGATGACAGGTTTGATGCAAGCCTCAGCAATTTAGCAAGACTCTCAGCAACCTAGCAAGACCCTGTTTCAAAATAAAAAATTTAAACAGGAGTTGGGGTGGATGGGGATCTTGGTCAGAGGTAGACTGCTCCTAGGTTCAACAACTAGCGAGATCCTGTTTAGAAACAAAATGTAAAGGGCTAGAGGTGTAGTTCAGAGGTAGAATGTCTCTGGGTTGAATCCCTAGTACTAAAAAGAGAGAAAAAGAAAAGAAAAAGAACTGGGTAGTTTTCTCTGCCTCATTGTGTTTCCAAAGTCTAGTACACAGCCTGACCTACTGTAGGTTATCAAGAATCTCTTATCGAGTAAATAAATATATGAATGCATTTAGCCATATATTTCCCCCCATGTTCCAGCCCAGTTTTCAAAATCCACAGAGGAGAGAAAAAAAAGAAGAAAATCATGTTCTTCTTGGGAAAATTCTGCTATAATAAAAGAAATAGGAAAAATATGGTAAAAATAACAGTCATATAATATGTGTGGCTTCTATTTATTCTAAAGAGAGGAAGCATAAACTCTTTCATGGTTTTCACAAATATCGAGTACTCTACCAGTGATGGTAATTTTATTAAATTCTACTACAAAAGATACACCAGGCAGCCAGGCATGGTGGCATCAACCTGTAATACCAGTACTTGGGAGCCTGGGACAGTAGCATTGCAAGTTTGAGGCCAGCCTCAGTAAATTAGCAAGACCGTCAGCAATGTAGCAAGACCCTGTTTCAACATAAAGAATAAAATAGGACTGGGGTCTGGCTCAGCAGTAGAATGCCTCTGGGTTCAGCCCCAATACAAAAAAGAGAAAATAGAAAAATGCACAAGATAGGGTTGTTTTTGAGAAACCTAAGATCTAGCAAGAAATGTAAGTACCTAATTATAATTCAACTTGAAAAATGCTATATTAGATTTACCTAGAATATTATGGTAGCATGGAGCACTAAAAACTTTAGATAGAAAATAGAACAATGCCCAACATTTTTGCAAACACATTTTGACATGGAAAAAAAAGAGAAAGAAATAAAATATGTATCATTGAGGGTTTTCAGTTCAAAATATAAGAAAAAAATAAAAGGAGAAAAATATTTTGAATGTCAGAAGTCCCACTGTAGTTTCCTTTACATTGGTCCTAAGTAATGAAAGAGACTTTGCAATTGTCTTAGAAGATATCTTATCTACAATATAACATCTAGGGCAATAGAGATTATAATAACTCCAAATTAGCTGCAATGAAGTCATTAATGACCAAAGGAGATATATTTGAGTTTTGTATATAAAACTAATATTTGAAATGTTCCAATGTTATAATATATCCAATAAAAAGAACAGAATTCAAAAGTTGAGCACGTCATTTATTAGTCATTTGATTTCCTAAAGAAAGCCCTAATCTGTGTCTGGGCTATTAGATTCCTTTCATCTTGCATCAGAACAAATATTATTTTAAGTTTAATATGCAAAAATGTAATTTATGCTTATACATGTTTAATTTTTGTTTTAAGTATGCTAGCAAGACATCTGCCTAAGATTTTAAAAATATAGATAAGTTTTTTGTTTGTTTGTGTGTGGTACTAGGGATTGAATTCAGGGGCATTCTGCCTCTCAGCTAGACTCCCAGTCCTATTTTATTTTGAAACAGAGCCTTGCTAAGTTGCTAAGGGTCTCACTAAGTTGGTGAGGCTGACCGCGAACCTGAGATTCTCCTGTCTCTGCCTCCCAAGTACCGGGATTACAAGTGTGTGCCACCATTCCTGGTTACATTTTTCCCACTTTAAAAATGAATTTGAGCACACAATATTTCTTTCTTGCCTGTATTTCTCAGGCCAGAGCTCTATTCACCACTATTCTATTGTTTCTGAATCAGTTCCTTGCCAACATCTTCATTTAAAAAAAAATACCTATTATGACAGTGCTACGAGAATTTATTAGGAGAAAATGTATTTTTAACAAGTCTTTAAAACTACTGTTAGAATGTGTGCCACCGACTTTATGTAAATAATTTCAAAAGTCTCCGATTTCCAAGCAGAAGTTACTGACAGATACAATCATTATTTTCCAGCCAGGTGTGGTGGCATGTGCCTGTAATCCCAATGCTTGTGAGTCTGAGATGAGAGCATCATGGGTTCAGGGACAGCCTCAGCAACTTAATGAGACCCTGTTTAAAACAATAAAATAAAATAAAAAGGGCTGGAGGTGTAGCTCAGAGATAGAATGCCCCTGGGTTCAATCCCCAGCACTACAAAAAAATAATAAATAAATAAAATGATGTCTTCTGAATGTACTTCAAAATTATGAATTTCATTTCATTGATTAAAGGAATAAATGGAAGACAGTGAAAAAAATAAAGAATCTTCTCTACTCTACCATCATCAACAGAAATTCCAAACACAGAATCCTTAGAGCATGATATCTACACTATTTTTTATTTTAAAATGTTTTCATGTTTGACTACATTTCTCCAAAAACAAAATGAGTATTGTACTAGAAAAGAGTGAAATTTTCTTCTTTCTTGGTTATTTTTCTAAATTATGAAATAATTCAATCATGTTAAATGACATCAAATTAATAAGAAAATTTCCCGTAATTGCTCCAATTCTCTTTAAGAAATAAAATACTAGCAGGAACTTAGTGTGACCCTGTTTCAAAATAAAAATAGGGCTGGAGTTGTACCTCAGAGGTAGAATGCCCCTGGATTCAATCCCCAGTACCAAGAAATAAAAAATAAAATACTAAACATTGCATAAATAGTTGAAATTTCAACTATTTGTAACTCAGCAAAATGATCACTATTCTGAATCTGGTATGCATATATACAGGCTGCTTTTTATATTATTATTTTATGTATTAAAGTTCATTAAAACTAGTTCATATTTTATGATCCAGGACTTTCAATAAATAAAAGCACGCTACTTTGCAACTTTTGCAAACTCAGTATTGCGCTTTGAGATTTATTTATTCATTTTATCACATGTTGATTTGGCTCATTTATTTAAACGACAGCAAAGCTCTTTCTAATGTGAATATGCAAAATCTATTAGTTCATTCCTTTACTGAGGGACACTTAGGTTATTTGGGGTTTATTATTATTATAAGCAGTGCTGGAATAAACATCTTTGTAAATAACATTGTAACAGCAGTTATATTTGAAATAGTTAACATTCAGAATAAATCGGGCATTGTGCCATCCAAATATATTCCCTACAACTCAAGATTAGCTAGCTATTAAAAACTAGAATTCTAATAGGATATACTGGCTCACCATCATTCCTGACTGTGGGAATGGACAAATATTTTTTTTAGAACAGTTACAGAGAAGTTAACTGGCATAATCAAATACACTTACATTTCAAATTTTGCCATACTGTCAAATTGTTATTTTTAAATTTCATGTCTTTGGCTAGTAGTGAGATTAAAAATTTATTTATAATATGCTATTGTCTATATTTCTTCTCCTCCTCTCCTTCTTTTTGGTGCTAGTGTTTGAACCCACAGACATTCTACCTCTGAGAGACCCCCCAGCCCTTTTTACTTTTTATTTTGAAACAGGTCTCACTAAGTTGCTGAGACTGGCCTTGAACCTGCGATCCTCATGTCTCAGCCTCCCAAGTACTGGGACTACAGATGTGCACCACCATCCCTGGCTCAAACGCATTTATCAATACAAAAGGGCTAAGAAAGTAACAATTGAAATCATGTTATGTACATATATGAAATTACCAATGCGAAACTCAATGGCATGTACAGGGAAGGGGAAGGAAGAGGTAGGTTCCACAGGGAAATGCTCCAAGGGTCCCGTGCATGTATATTCCTATAACTCTATACCTCAGTATGATATATAATTACAATACACCAATAAAAAGGCTAGTTGCCAGAAATATTAACTATCTACACCTGGGAGCTATCTGAATAGACCAACTTTAAAAACTGAAATAATGAAATGCAATTTTATTAGTCAGGGCCTCCCTGAGAAAGATAACAAGAAGGTAGGTATTGGATCTGCAAGAATAAGGGGAAACCCTAAATACAGAAAATGGGGAGGCATCAGGGAAAGCAGGGAAATTGACAAACGGATGTGAGACTCATCCTACACAAAAGAAGGAGAGAGATTGGGCAAACACATTCTCAATTGTGTGAGGTTTCAAAAAAAGACTTGCAAACACAGCTGAGAAGTCCCAGAGCCAAAGTCCACCATCAAAAGATTCCTGTATCTCCCAAGAATGGTTCTGTCTTAATCTCCCATAACACTAAGACAACAACATGGCACAGTCTATAGGACCCGAGGCCTGAGCACAAATAAGACAGAGGATTTCTCAGGAGCTCACGGACCTGGTCAACAAAATCTCTCCAAACCTGGAAGTCTGAGGGGCTGCCACGGTGATGCAGATTTTGTCCCTATTTTATTTAGAGTTATGTTACCTGAACCATATCAAGTTGCAGTATATTTTCACATTTTTAGTATCTAGCCTTTGATATGGCAGACATCGTGTTTTCAATATATTTTGAGCAGTAACTGCAGAATGTGGGTCATCAATTTTAGTATAAAATTATCAATTACTAACTTAAAAATGACAATTACTCTACTCCTTACATTTTATTCAAACAGAATATTGGGAGTAAGTGGAGCATGATGGTGCATGCCTGTAATCGCAGTACTTGGGAGGCTGAGACAGGAGGATTACAAGCTTGCACCACCAAAACCAGCATGGAAAGGTATTGTTAATTCTCTTCATTAATGTGGTGAACAGGTAAAAAATTTTCATGTAATTTAGTTCCATGTAAATATATTAAAGATCAATAAGCAAATTACAAATGGAAAACACTATATTGGCCAATGAAACTCATGAGCCAAAATTGCCTAAAATGTCTAAACATTAATTTCATAAATAACATAAATAACATAGACTAAGTCAGCATGGTGGTATACTCCTGTAATCCCAGTACTTGGGAGGCTGAGACAGGAGGATCACAGGTTGGAGGATAGCCTAAGCAATGTAGCAAGACTCTTAGCAACCCAGTGAGATCCTGTTTCAAAAATAAAAAAATAAGAGGGCTGGGAGTGTAGCTCAGAGATAGAATGCCCCTGGGTTAAAGCCTAATAATAATAATAATAATAATAATAATTAGAAGAGAAGAAGAAGGAGAAGAGAAGGAGAAGAAGAAGAAGAAGAGGAAGAAAGACTATTCTGTAAAAATTTCTATCATGCTTTTCTGTGTCCAAATTTTCTTTCTTTGCCTCATATTTGTTGTCTTTTTTCTTTTCCCTGAAACCATTATTATTCATTTACTGGTGCATAGTTAATTCATTCTGAATCTCATCCTCAGCCAAGGCTTCCTCTCCTCTTATATTTTTTGTTCTTTTCTAAAGCTGTTATGATTTTAGGGTTTTCACATTATGATTTTCTTGAAATAAATAAGATATTCCAGGTAGAGTGCTCTGTGATCAAGACAGGCAGACAATTACCTTTCCTCTTGGTTCATGACATGATGCCTTTTCAACCTCAAATAGTGCGGCAATTTTTTCTTACTGGCAGTACAGACTGCAAACCCACATCTAATTTGCCATCCACAATCGCTTTTCTCTTCACCCTTGTCTCCTTCAGATGTCTCGACGAGGCAGAGAAATCTAACATACTTTCATGATTTCCCATTGAGTGTATCCCACTTAACAAATGCAACTCTCCATAGAGTTAACAACATGTGTGTTGAATTTGTGTTCATTTTATTTCCCTTCACTCTTGCTAACAATTTAAACAATACTAAAATATTTATGAAAATATCATGGCTGAGTACATAGTAAACTCTGCTATTATTTGACCAATGCATGTCAAATCTAAAACATTTACACAGGTTTCTTTCTTCTTGATCTTTCATAAAATTTTTAAATGACATTGCACGTGGCATAACTATTCTGATTATTAACTCAAGTGCATGTTATCCTTTGTTACATAGTATTTCTTTATTTTAAAAGCAATATACAGCCTGCCATGGTGGTGTACACCTATAATCCCAGTACTTGGGAGGAGGAGACAGGAGGATTGTAGGTTCAAGAACAGCCTTAGCAATGTAGAGAGATTCTCAGCAATTTAGCAAGATCTTCTTTCAAAAAAAAAATTAAAAAGGGCTGGAGGTTTAGCTCGGTGGTAGAATGCCCATGGGTTCAATCCCCAGTACAAATATACATACATACATACAAACATACATACATACATACATACATACATTCAATCAACACAGCATCAAATTCTGATACAAATGATCAAAATTATTATTTGCCATGGAGAGGTTATCTCCATGGAATCTAAGATTCTATTAGATAAGAACTATTTAGAGAACCAGTTTTCTGGTTAAAAGACCATTAATATTCTCAGAAAACTTATAAACATGGAACCACAAGGTGTCCCATACCTAAGTATCACTGAGTTTAGTATTTAAGGAGACAGATGTAATTTATAGTCTCTCCAGCAGGTATTTAAAGCCCTTGATTTGAGAATGGCATCACTGTGACTCTTTCAATGAACAGGGACCAGAGATAACCTGATTAAATGTACCCTCAAAGCTAACTTTTATATGACATATCTCAAAGAGTTCTGGCAGTCCCAATCAGAAATTCATCTCTGTCAGCTAATAGGTCTTTGATACTGCTTTTCTTGATAGCAAAAATGCTTTTTGCTTATTCTTAGGTTACTTTTTTTAAATTGATTTTTTACACTTTTCCCTCCAGATCTGGGTTTTGGTGATTTAATATGGGTATACTAAGAATTAATAGTCAGCATACATTTCATTCAGGGTCCTTAAAAATTATAATTATGTGATACATGATACAGAATACATTTCAGTAACTGCCAGGCTATTAATGAGAAGATGGGGTTGCCACAGATTACAGTATAATTGTATCTTAATTCTAGAAGCACAAGTCTGTGTTTTAAATATCATTTAAGGAGGAAAGGGAATGAGAAATAAAGTTTCTTAGCAGAAAAACGTGATTTGTAGGATTTCTTTTTTTTTAACGTGCTTTTATTGGTGCATTGGAGTCTTACATCACAGTGAATATCAATTTGATGTTAACATACATGCACACAGCTCTTAGTGTCCCCCCGCCTCCCCCCACCCATATGAAGTACTGAGAATGATGTTGGTTTATTCTCACATGTACATATTGTTTATGATAGTAATTCTACTGATTCGCTTCATTCTTGTCTTTCCCCTTCCCTTGTACCACTTCCCTT